>PVJA010002813.1:0-102009 GCA_004027025.1 Myocastor coypus | reverse complement strand
AAAAAAAAAAAAAAAAAAAAAAAAAAAAAAAAAAAAAAAAAAAAAAAAAAAAAAAAAAAAAAAAAAAAAAAAAAAAAAAAAAAAAAAAAAAAAAAAAGAAAGAAAAAAAAATAAAAAAATAAATTCAAAGATACTTAAAAAAAAACAAAAAAGAAAACACACCTTCATAATGACAAGTTTTAAAAATATGCTTAGGATTGGTGGGAGAACACCCAGGACATACAAGGTACTAGTTTGATTCTTAGAACAGAATCAATCAATCAATTCATCAATCAAAATGTGTTGAATTTTAGGATTCATATATGACTATATGTTGCCCCCACTAAAGATGGGGCTGGGGAGATAGCTCAGTAGTCTAAGTGCCTGCCTGGCAAACTCAAGTACCTAGTTTGATCCCCAATACAGCATACTGTGTCTGTCCTGGAACCTAGGGCCCACAATATCAGCTACCCACAATGGACATGGTGACATATGCATGTAATCTCCACGCTGGGAAGTCTGAGACAAGGGGATCACTATGAGTTGAAGTCCTATACCTAACACATACATATGTATATAAAAGCTTAAACCAAGAAAAACACTAAAAATGAATGAATTTACCAGCCATTGTACATGTCTGGTTACTCTGTTAATATTCTAGAAACCATGAGTGAGCAATAAAATAAAACTGTAATTCACAATATATCTGTTTTATAACATCTATTTTTCTTAAAATTGCTAATATTATTAAAACTGAGTTTATGTTCTGTGTCTCATATTACATTAACCATTGTGATTTAAGTGATTAAAAGAATAAAAGTTACTGTATTCAATGTAGAAAGTTTGAACATATTTTAACCAAAAATTTAAGGCAGAGTATAATGTAAATTAAAATTTAGAGTATGAACATAAATTCATAATCTGTTTATAAAATCATAGAGTATATATTTAAGATATACAGAATTCAGATTTGAAATTTGAAATACAAAATTCAAATTTTCTATAAAAAATTAAAAGCCAAAATACTAGCTATATTGAATGCCAGCAATATAAATCAAGCAGGGTTAGTAGAATAAAGCATTTATTTTTCATCTAAACTGAATGTTGAATATTTTTAGAATTACTAAGTTCTATTCCTAATTGCAGTAATCAATGCCCAAGTAGTCCAGTTGCTAATGTAAAGAAGCAAAATCATGTAATATGAATTGTTTTTAAATTATGCTATGGCCAGCTCAGCCTGCCCTGCGGGTGGGGCTGGTGCAGCACATGGTGCCAGGGATTGAACTGTGGTCCCTGTGGCTGCCTAAGCTTGACTAAGCAGGTGCTTTAGACTGCTGAGCCATTTTGCCAGCCCCTGAAATTTTAAATATTGAAAAGGGATCATTGGTCACCATGTGCAGCTGCTGGGAATGGACAAGAGCCTCTGAAACCATGAATTGAAATAAAAGAGCCACAACAGAGGCACTGTGCACTACTGGGAAAGTGCACTTCACTGTACAAGGATTAGTGCTGTCTTGCTGCGTGAGAGGAAACACTAGACAAGATAATTCAGTCTTTCTCCTCTGACCTAAGCACTTCTGCCACACCAATCCCTCCTGCTATCCAAAGCCAGGTCTGACTGCCATTTTCAGTGACGTAAGTCCAAAGTCCACTGAGCAATCAGGCACTGGGCCCTTCTGCTTCAAGGACACCAACCTGAGAGGCTTGGAAGGTTTCTCTGAGCACTAAGCAGCACTGGACCCAGTCCAGCGAGCAGAAGGTTTAGAGTATGGATCATGAGGCTGCCCAGGCCTGAGGCCCCTTGCACCCAGATGGAAGGACCTAAGTGCAGAGCCCAGGGCACCCCACACAGCTGTCGCCCCCATGGGTTTCACTGTAACCACGTTTCTCAGAGGGTCACAAGTCATCATTCTGAATGCAATTTCAATGTTTTAACACTTTTCTCTGTTTCTTAGACCAAGCTTCTTTACTGGCTTCCAAAAAGTCAAAAGTGGTTGGCTGGGAGAGTAATTTGACATCTAATGAGACATTCTAAGTGCAACTGGGACTCCACAGTCTTTGCTTTTACATTGATTTTAGACCTAATTCTCAGTTAAGAAATGATTCTACCACAGAGCCACAGGGACACAGGGACATAGGCATGAAGGGGATTGTAGCAAAATTAGACAGCAAGTGAACTCAGGGGTTGAGTTGGAGTGCATAGAAGATAGTTTTTCTGCCCGAAGATCCTCCTCCAGAGCCTCCTGTCAGAGTCAAACCAAGGCAAGTCTGAGTCTCAAGTCATTCAGACACAGAAAACTCTACACAAGGTTAATGACATCCTCATATTAGTCTAGGTCACATGTAAACTTAAATTATTTTAAATAGTTGCTTTCCTTCTAACACCTAGCACCATAACTGAACTGAGGGAATGAAAACTTTATCAGACAAATGGAGTGACCAACTCAGGGACTGAGTGACTCAACTCAGCTGGGCCCTTCCCAAGGCCCTTTCATAGCCACTTCCACTGTACAACACCGAGCTCGGCATTCTGTGAGATCACCAGACTGTTAAGAAGACTCCTTACCATACTCTTAGTCTTCTCATCATTCTTAGTTCTTTCCTCAGTGAGCATTCAATAAATATTTGTTATCTGAAAAGCACACACATACGTGGAAAGACATCTGTACTACAAGGTGAATCCAGTCTCTTGATCAAGAATTTATAAAGTCACTCGTGGAATGCAACACAGTTGTAAGCAGACAGCTGCCTGCCTTGCCCCTGAACCTCCCAGCCTTCACCCACTGGCTGCTTTTTAACCACAGCTCACTTTCTGTTCTGGAAGCTCTCCCTCTTAATTGGGGCCTGGAACAGAAACACCATCTAACAGACACACTATGCTGATTTGTAGGAAGAATGAAAAAAAAGAAATAGTCACTCAGATTGTCTGGGCTTTGGGAAAGGTTGGACACAGAGGCTGAGGCCACCAGCCTTTCCACAGCTACGGTACTGTGATTATGGAGGAGCAGTCAACAGCAGAAGCAGAGGGCCACTGCTCTGTGTGTCTGTCAGCTGCAGGTGCCACTCCAGTACAGAAAGATGATATCATGGAAGCCCCTGGGCTTCAAATTTAAGTGACTTTTTGGAGGGAAGGTTTCTACCCACCCAGAGAACCAACAGAGTAAGCCAGATGGAACTCTGATCTGCAGCAGCAGATTTTCCTGGCCTGCCTGGGAGTCTTACCTTATATGGGTCATAGGTATCTCTCAACTTCTTCAAGCTGCCAGAAGCCACTGGGCCATTTTAGCCTCTTTTGATTTCCTTTCTAGTGAAAACCCTTCCATTGAGTTATTAGGATGTTACAGTACACATTCTCTTATGTCCTGAGTCCTCACTGACCTCAAAGGGGTAGGGCCAAAATATGAGACTGAAAAAGTAACATGACAGAAAGTGCTTTGGCTCACTATGAGTTCTGTCCTTCTGCAAAGAGCCTGATCATCAACAATGGGCAGTCAGGTGAACCAGGGGGTTGGGCCCCATATCCACCTCATTGCTGATACAGATTGGCATTCACTTGTTGACTGGAATTCAAATCAACCTCAAGGACGCTTCCAATGGCTCTTCTTTTCTACATCAACCACACACCCCTTCTCTGAGAAACTGTTCTCATGTGCCAGTTCTCCTAACTCATGCATGCACTTTTCCCTTCTCATGCATAGGAAGGTAAAAGTGGGGACTGCAGCCCAGGAGGGTAGCAACGCGGTACAGCTCCTCAGTTCACCAGTCCCTGCCCTGGTCTAACTGAGAGCCACAGTTCGGACCATTGTTATGCAAGTGGAAGGAGTGTCTAAAGCCTTTCTGCTTCACAGAACTCGCTGTCATTGACCACTGTCAGAAAACTATCACTGGCACTTAGCTCAACATTTCCTCCAGTGGTAGAACCAGCAAAAGGGACACTATCCTCTGGAGAAAGCCAACATTTCTGATCTGCCATCAAGACAAGAGATGTTTGTTATGGTTGGGACCTACGGAATCTCCCAAAAGCCCACCAGTCAGAGATGGGGCTTCTGGAAGGTGAGTGAATCATGAGGGCTCCCAACTCCATCAGAAGACTAATATATTGCTGGAGTTATAACTTAATGGTTTCAGTGGGAAATGATATGATATGGGATCTAGTTGAAGGCTATATGGCCTTGGGGGCTATATCTGCTCCCTGGGCCCTTTCTCTCTTTCCTGCTCTCTGTTCCCTTGGTGCTAGCAGGTGGAAAGCTTGTTTCTGCATTGCTTCAGGCATAAAAGTAATCAAGCCAACTGACTGTGCACTGAACTATGAGCCAAAATGAACCTTTCCTCCTTTAATCCATATATGTCAGGCATTTTGCCACAAAAAGTTGATGATCACAATATTCTGTGGAAGTAAAGCTGAGTTTTAGGAAGCTCTGCCTGCTGTCCCCAGACCTTTGTGACAACTGTGCTGTCACCACAAAATAACCCAGTAGGACCACAATGGGTAGTTGCATACCACAGATCCTGACCATGGATCAGGAATTCAGTTCCTGTACAGACAAATGTGTGGAGCAGGTTAGGCAGTACCACAAACCAGGGCACCACCGTGGCTAAGTGGAAACAGCTCATGGTGTTGGAATGGTTTCTAAAAATCGATAGTATGTAAAATACTGAGGTCCCCTGGACCCTATTTTTATTATTTTTCTGGGAAGTTATTACTGTCAACTTGGTAAAAATCATTTTTACTATATAATTATCCTGTTGTGATTATTTGACTCATGTGTGTTAGTTTGTTTAGTTTGTCTCCATCAGATTTAAAGCTGTCATGCCTAGCCAAGGTGAAAATGCATGGTATCTATGAGGGCCTCTAGGTAGAATCTCTGGAGAGTATCTCTGACTGCCAGTCAACAACTATGACCCCTTTCAGCCTGAAGAAACCAGAGCAGTCATCACCCATGGTTCCCTCACGGCAGTTTAGGTTACTATTTCAGAGGGGGGAATTGTAGGCAAATGAATTAGATAGAAATACTACAGTCAGATGGGGCCAGGCCCTCAAAGCCAATATGGAAGACAAGGTGACTTTGCAACTTGGAAGAGACAGACAGAGCCCTGCTATGGGCCAGACCTTAAGACAAGAGTAAATAAGTGCAACTACATACTTCCCTAAGGATGGGGCATCAGTAACTGCTACTCTAAATAGATATCAGTTGCCTTAAAAGAGCCCAAATGAGTCACTAATCCAACCCCCAACAGGAAGGGACCCTGTCCCCTATTCATGCCCACTTGCTATGTGCCTCGCCTCCCCATATGGTATTGGATTTAATCAATTTTATCTGAACAATGTGCTTGTAATCTCATGGGTTAACCATAGTTTTGTCCCACCTCATGCCCACCTAAGTGAGTTCACATATTGTCCACATAAAACCCACCTCACCCCGTTTTACTCTATAAAAGTCCCTAGAAGAGATAGCTTCCCATGGACCACTGACTTGGGGGGAAGGAAAGGGGTGCTCCCATTCTGTCCCTCTCTTGGGACAGAAGATTCTTTCTCCCAACAAATATATTCTGCTCATAAAAAAAAAAATTATATTCAGCAAACTGGGCATGATGGCACATGTCTGTAATCCCATCACTCAGGAAGCTGAGGTAGGACAGTTGTCTCAAGGTCAAGGCTAGCCTAGGTTATATATTGAACCCAAACTACACAGTGGGACCCTGTTAAGGAAACACACACACACACACATTTTAAAATTCACATTCAACAAACACAAGACTGAGAATATAAAACTTTCCTGATCACCACTCACAGGCTTCTAAGCCACTGCTTCATGAAGCCTGCTTGGTGACTCCATATTTCATGAGGTTTTTGAAACCTCACTTCTCTCTTCAGAGTTACCCAAACCTACCCTGGAGTCACTTCAGGAAAGAGCTTTCACTAGAAGCACAGTGATGTGTTTCTCCCCCAAACTCTCCACTTTCTGGAAGGCATTCCATCAGGATATTCCTTTAGCTCTGTTTTCTTTCTAATTGGTAGCCTTTTGCTCTATGAAAAAGATAACAACAATACGAAACTTATCCAAAGGCATCAAACTTTCTTGTAAGAAAAGTCCTTACCATTGTCAAATGCAGCTTCATCTGAGCTGCCTGCACAGGACAGCTCTATATTTTCAGCAGAGCTGTTAAAGTAATGTGTCCTTGACAGCCACTTGCCAAAAGTTCTTGGCATATTTCCTCAGTGATCTACTATTTCTGAAAAGCTATCTCTACCCACAATACCTTTATTTTGAGCTGCACATTACCCTGTCATTAAGGTACTATTATAACAACAAAAAATTATAGTCACTCGTCTTTGGGGTTTTTTCCCTTGATTTTTAAAATAAATGATGGGCTTGACTACACTGTGATTTTTCAGGTTTAACTGCTTATTTAGATCAAATTTCACATCACATGCTTATTATAAATGGTCAAGTGGAGCATGAAGATAAATCATGTTTGCTATTTGGCCTCCTGAGTTATTTATGTTGGAAATATGGAAAGCTGCATGATGAGGGAATATACTTATGAATGTTATTATAAATGGCATCAGAGCCATTACCTAGCATTTTGGCATTTGGCACTCATCATGCATGCACCATGTGTCAAAAAAATTAAACATACATATTCCCAGTGTTACATATTGCTGTGCTGCCTGAGTGGGAGAAGGGGGGACCCGACTCGTGACAGCCATGCAGCATGGAAGTGAGCCACTGCCTGTGGGCTTTCCCCTCTCGCCAGCGGGTGGGTCCTGTGTGTCCAGAGGGTGGGACAGGAGGCAGGCAGAATGACTAAACGGTGACTCAGAGGCACAGACTTTCACCTGCAACATAGGTTTGGGAGCAGAGAGCTCCACTGCTCAGAGCTCACCTCTAACACTGTTTCTTTAAAGGGCCGGGTCGTGAGTACCTGGGTAGTCCCCTTGCTAGCCAACCTAGCCATGCTCACACGCTCACGGGATGCTCTTTTTCTTTCTACAACACTGCAACATCACAAATTGTGCAAAAACAGGTTTTGTCAGTGTGTACATGGCTGAGCCCTGACCTAAGGGAATTAGGCAGTTGTCGGCCAGTGACCCCACACTACTGGGGCATACACAACTGTGGGAGCCCAGTAGCTGATGTCCATTGTGTAATAGTGCCAGCCATCTTATAATAGCCTTAAAGTTAAGTCTATTTCCCCGCCTCATGCTTTGTTTCGGTTTTTCCCACGCTCTGCTCACTCCCGGTAAGTTACCTGATCTGTGACCGCCCACCACTGCCTAGATACCTGCTGACATATCTACCTCATTCCTACGCTCTGTATGTGTACACGAGTGACCTTTAAATAAATGAGACTTGATCAGAATCCTGTTTTGTCTCCATTTCTCATGTCTCTTGTCCCATTTTAGCCCGCACTTCCCCTCTAAGTCTTTGTTGACTAACTCGCAGGTCGGAACACACAACTCCTGACTTGGTTCAATTAAGACCAAGACCTGACTATGCATGAGCACAATTCGAACCCATGCGGCCAGACCCTGTGTATCTGGCTTTTGCTTCCACACTGTCATTCTGAGCTTGGGGGAAGGTATTTGGTTTTTGCTTTGCACTACTAGGGATTGGACGTAGGAGTGCGATACCATTGACATATCACCAACCCCACATTTTTTTTTTTTTTTTTTTTTATGCTGAAACTCGTTCCTGTTAGTTTTGGGCAGGACTCAGGAACTTTCAGTCTGCCTGCCTCTGCCTCGCTTGTGCTGGGACAACAGGACCCACCATGCCAGGCTACATATTTGTGGGGCTCACCCCTGACTGGAAGCTGCAAGTGCCCTTTCATAGGAGGAAGGCTTTGTTAGCTCCTAAGCACATCCGTATCTTCCGGGACCTCTCTTCCCCAGCCCCTGCTACCAGACTCTCAGTCCGTGGCAATACTGGTACAACAGCATGACCTCTAGCAAGCAACAGCCTCCTAACGCTCCATGAGTCAGCAAGCACCTCAGCCAGCATTACTCACTCAGGCTTAATTGCAGCCCCAGAGGCAGGTCTGAGAGGTCAAGTGTGCTTCCCAAATGTCACATTATGAGGAGGGCATTAGGACTGGAACCCAGAGCTACCTAGCTCTAAAATCTATGCTCAACCTATGCACTGGCCCCTGGCTCTTCCTGCACATCACTCCTGCCTTTCAGCTTGCAGTTTCCTTGAGATGAAAGATTATGCCTTATACTTTTCTGTAGCCCTCCCAGATAGAGCTCAGTATGTATGGGTCTTGCACACAAAGTTCCCAGGTTAAGCTGGGCTAGGAAGATCCCCAAAGACCTCATGGCATGAAGCAGAAGGAGGAGCAAGGGAACTGCTGTCCACTGCACCTGTACGGTCTGTGCTCTGTGCAGACTCAAATGGCTGCCTTGCAGGTAGCACTGTAGGAACAGACTGGGGCTCCCTCCTCACCTTTCCTGAGCTCTTCCTGCTGGCCCAGCAAGTAACATACACCACCTGCATCACTCATCCCCAACTTGTCCCTACAAGGAACTGCAGAAGAGTATAGCATAATGCAAAGCACTTCAAACTGAGGGTAAAGTCTGGCACTTTTGCTAATGAAATGAACAGAAAATTTTAAAAAATGTATTTCATCTTCTAAGGTAAGCAAAGGTGAACACTTCAATGGGACTTTCATTTGCTGTGCTGTGTACCGTGCTGTAATGCCAAAGCTCAAGCATCTGCAACAAGATGATCAACATCTCATGCTCTGCAGCTTTCCTGCTTAGTTGTGAATCCACCTCAAGCTCTTTATTGTTGGGCTACCTTAGGCAGGTTCCTTCAAGTCTCTGTGCTTCAATAGTGTAAATTAACCACACCCAACTGATAGGATTTTTGTGAGAATTCAATGAACAATACACAAAACACCTGTACATAACAAGGACAAAAGCAATACCAGCCACATAACAATGCCAGCCACATAAAATCACAGCAAAAAGAGGGCACACACTACTGGTAGCCCACTTGACTGAGGGAAACTGAGGCAGAAAGACAACTGAAGCAAGAGTCAAACGGCGCTGAGTTCCCAGCCTGTGTTATTCACCAGGTAACAACCCACATCACTCAAATTTCTTCCAGCCCCAGGGCTCTTTACTGAGCCAAACGCCATGACGAGCATCACCAACACTTCCTGCTCTGTGATGAGAACTGATGAGATGCTGACTAGGAAGCGCTCAGAGTGCCTCGCAGACAAGCGAGCACGGACTCCGGATGTGATTTTGCCATTCTCATTAGGATTACTAAAATGAGCAAAATGAAGATTTCATGATTTCCGTGCCTCAAGTTTTAATGGGCACTGAGAATATGGATGAATTCTAGGAGCATCCAGCTATACCGTCGCCTGCATCTCAGATGGACTCCCATGTCAGAAGCCATGTCTAAGCTGTCAACTGTTTATTTCACAATGGAAAGTCATCTTTCCTTCTTTGGGGCAGCATTTTTTGTGTATTTGGAAATAAAGCTTCACTTGATGGCAGTCTTCCAAAAATTTATTTTGATAAATCAACTGCTGTGGCCAAGAAGGCCTTCACCTCACCAGTGTGTGAAGAACACAATGTGGTCATCAATCAAAGCTCCCGCCCAGCATGGGCTGCTGGGGCCAGAAGTCGCTGTGCTCTTCCAGTAATTTCTCATGGCCTCTGCACCTGAACCTCTCCATCTGGGATGACACATAGTTGGGGCCAGCCGAGAGCACTCTAGATGTTCCTTGAAGCCACCCTAGAGCTCCATGTCTAGACTGTTGCTTGTATGTTTTGAAAAGGAGCTTACAACATTTGTGTTTAATCAGGTAATAACATAATGGAATGAAACACAAATGTACATGCATGTTTATAATACACAGGAGACCTCATAGAATTTCTACACTGGAGCGTGCCATAGTCTTGAACCTGGATCCCTTTTTTGTACTATTTCCATGGGAAATTGGGAACAAATCCTTCAAGTTTATCCCTCCATGCTTCCCGAAAGGAAATAGGCTGGGAATCCCTCACACAAATACAGGCTGATGCACCAGCAAGGACCAGGAGCAAGTTTTCCTTACCTTAGCCAGAATACTTTCTATACCACCACAAGCTCACTATAGAAAGCTCGCTTCTACTGAGTATCTGCCACATGCCAAGCCTGGCACTGACATCCACCATATATATTCCACTGAATATCGGGTCAATCTTTGACATCAGTGACATCTAACAGAGACATGGAGCTGTAGATTGGAGCTGCTGACTACTCTGTCCCAACTCATGTGTACATGCTGGTGGCAGAAAAGGGAAGAAAATTCCTGGGCCTTGTCCTGTTGCAGTGTCTCCTTGTAGCTAGGGAGGCTATTTACATACTACACTACATTTATGCTTTCTGGGTCAGCAAGATGGTTCAGCAGTCTAAAGTGCCTGCTTAGGCAAGCTTAGGCAACCACAGGGATCACAGTTTGATCCCAGCACCACATGCTGCACCAGCCCCACCCCTAGGGCAAGCTGGGCTGGCCATAAAAAAATAAAAATGTTATGCATTGCTATCCTCAGTGTGATAAGCCTTTTGGAGATTCTTAGGACTGTTACCTAATCCATCCTGTGCTTGGTTTTGCTCCTGCCATGTTTCCTATGTTTTCTGCTTGTAGTCTATTATGGTTTATGTCTAGTTGTCCTCTCAAAGCCTCATGCAGTCATGGGGCAGGGACTTCTATAGATTGAGACTTGACTCATGAGTCACTGGGATTATGTGTTTTAATACTGATGGGATTATCGGTCTGAGAATGGCTGGGACTATGGGTGTGGTTTAGGGAGGATATCCTAAGGCAGAGAGCCTGACTGGAATATAAAGAGCAACAGAGAAACAGACTAGAGCTGTTGCTCTGCTGCTCTTTGGTTGGCTACCTCTGTTGCCATTGTTGCTGTTCTGCTGCCATGAGCTGGATGATCTCTGCCCTGTTCCACTCAGCCTTGGGCCAGCCGAATATGGACTGAAACCTTCAGTAAGTGTGAGCTAAATAAACCTTTCTTTCCCTCATTTTGAGTGTCAGGTATTTGTCCCAGCAATGAGTGAAAAGTAACTAGGACACAGTCACTTTTTTGTTTAACCTTTAAGTCCTTGATTCCACTCAGTTATATCTCTCCATTTTTATTTCTTCTTTTGGGTTCTTACACTAGGGAGACCACTTCAAGGTCAGTGAGGACTCAGGACATAAGAGAACCTGTGCTATAACATCCTATAACTCAGTGGTTTCCCAAATTTTCTGTTATTTTAGGAGATTATGGGGCTACAGAGGAAAGAGATTAAAGATATGCAGTGTACCTAAGGAGAGTCACCTAGAGAGGAAATATTCTCTCAGGCTTTCACAGAGAGCAAACTGGTCAAGCAATAACTGTGCCTTATCCATATGCCTGACAATGACAACAGTTCTACAAAGCACTGTACATGGTTTCAAAGTAAATCCTTACGGGATTTGACTGACCTTAGGAGGTACAAAAGTTCCATGTTTTGTTATACAGGTCTTGCTTTAACTTGCCCTTAACCACCCAGCAAAAAGTTTAACCATGAGGCATAAAATGTAAAGCTAGACTAGTATGCTGAGCTGTAAAAGGCTTAAGTCAACAACTTCCATCATTTTCAGTTTTGCCAGTAACCCACTGAGATTATGGAACATTGGATAATGTATACAACTACTTTCTCTTAGTTCAATGAGAACAAATTTTTTGTACCAATAACGATTAGAAAAATTATTATGTTTACAACCTGTGCTCTGTATAAATAATAGCAGGACAACAATATGCATTGTATCAAATACTGGAAATGTACTACTAACATGGTTTGAAATTGTCACATTGTTCTTATTAAATGCAATAAAAAATAAAAAATAAAATACATGTATGCTTTCTGCTATTCCTTTGCTGTCTGCAGCAGTCTGTAAAATGTCCCCATAAAATACGAGGGCCTAACAGCTAGAAAATATAAATACATTATAAAGGAGAAAGGTATTTGCAAAACTAAGGATGTAAGGTAAAGAGATTACCCTGGATTATCACCACAAGCCCTGAATAATACCAGCTGCATTATCAGCAGGGGGAAATGGAGAGAAACCTGACACAGAGTGAAAAAGTCATCATCTGAATGTTTGTGTCCATTGCAAACCCCTCCATTCATGATGGTGACAGATACAGCCTCATCACAAAACCAGAGACCTTGCTCGCAATCTGATTTCCATTGCTTCCACAAACATGGATAATTACACAGAAAAGAGATTTACTTAACTCACAAGGTAAAAGCTAAAGACTAGGAAGCCCCATCTCCTTGGCTGCTGGTAAGAGTGGACCCAGCTATGTCATGAATGGTAGCTCATTCTCTCGGTTTCAGAGGGACAATCCATATGGCAAAACCCGAAACCAGTTTCAGGAGTAGTTTTGCTCTTTTTGTAACCAGCCATTCTTGTGGAATTAAGTAACCTCAAAAGACAAAATTAAACTTTTTAGAGGGCAAACCCCTCAAAAAGTTACCAAATTGCCTCCCCCTAAGCCTGCCTTGGCAAAGGCCCTACACATGTGCTAGTGTCACACTGAGGCCCAGGCTTCAGCACACAAAACCTGGGGGAATACACTCAAGCCACAACCAAACCCTGAGGGATAAGATTAATGAACCCATAAAAGTGGCTCCAGAGGTCTTTTGCCTCTTCCACAAGGTAAGGACACAGCAAGAAGTCAGTAGTTTGCATCCTGCAAGCAGACCTTTACCAGATTCCAGGACCTTGATTTTGCTCTTTCCATGGTACTAGAGCTAGGTGATACAATTTCTGTTGCTTCTGAATAACCTAACCTACAATGCCCTGTTAGAGCAGCTCAAATAGACCAAGACAATAGAGAGCATGCTTAGAGACTGTGGTGATGGCCACAAGCCAAAAATAGCCATCAGCAGCTGCTGGAGTCAGGGGTACGTTTCCTCCTAGTCTCCAGAGGTTTGAAGACCCTGCTTTCATCTTGATGGGCCCAGCTGGCCCTGTTAAAATCCAGTTTGGACTTCTGGCCCCCAAAACCATGAGAGAATAAGTTGCAGTTGTTCTAATCCAGCAAGTGATGATTTGTTGCAGCAGCTATGGGAAACCAACATACCACACTTGCCCTGACACACTTAAGACACAATATATACACAACAAACTTCAGACCAGTGCCACAAAACGTGGAACTGACCCATACCATGCTTCCCCGGGACTCTGGATGCACCAAGCACACAGCCTGGTTCTAGAAGGAGAGCTTGTGCAGTGGTTTCTCTCCAGTTGCATATGAGCTTTTATTGCAAAATGAGTTAATGTAAAAAATACTACTATATATCATAATAAAGATATCAGTGCTCTAAAAAACTCAAAGGATGGTTTGCCCACAGTATGTGGACTCGCATGCAGGAAACACCACCAAGAGAAGAGACTTCAATGAGGAACTGCTTTGTGGAGTGACTTTCCTCCATCCCTCTAACCTGGCAGCGAAAGAAAACAGTAACTACCCCAGTGGGAGAGTCCAGTTGATACTAACTCACAAATCAATCAGCATTTCAGAATGAAACTAAAATATTTCTGAACAAACTTTTTCACAAATTATTGGCTCTTCTTTCTACAGTAAGTTTTTGGAAGACAAATTTCTATGGTAAATGTTCTTAATCGCAAAGGTGGGATTTTACATCTGAAGTAAAGCGTCCTGGCTGAAGGCCCATACTATATTATGTTAACTAGAAAATCCCCACTGGAAGAGGCTGCTAGCTAGAAGCAGAGGGTGCAGTGCAGGCACAGCTAGTAACCTTTGCTTTCAAAGTCAAAGTTTAAACTCAAACTGATTTTGTGGTGATGAAAAGCCACAACCCAATACCAGTCAGTGACCTGGCAAAATGAGTCAGGATCCCAGGCAGCAAAGAACACACCCAGTGGATTTGACATTAACCAGCTCCAGGCAACGTCATTCTGCAAGTGGGAGGCTGTGCTATTGGTCCCTCTTCCAGGTTTCTCCAATTTAGGAATGTGATAAGCGCGCCAGACCCAGGGAAACTGGAAACACGGTAAGAGCTCCAGACTTGGGGAAACATCACCCAGGACTGGGGATGAAGGGTGTGACAGACAGATAACCACTGCTAAGTTATTTCAGGTTCCCTCCATACATAATTTTATGTTTGGTCTAAAGTCTTCCCCATACATAGCGAACTATAATCCATCCTGATGCACAAACAGGCTGGAACATATTCTTATAACAAACAGTTAAGTGTCAGCCAATTGCAGCAGCTGAGCTCCAGGCAGCCACAGGCAGCCAACTATTCAAACGAAGTTCAAAAAATGCAAATGCCAAGATTTAACCAATCAGGTTCTCTCTCTATTTCTCATCTGCTTTCTGTACAGCGCTTCTGTTTTCTGTCCACAAATGTTCCCAGACTATGCAGCAAGCAACCCATTTGGAAGCATTTTGGTCCAGACTTTGCTGCCCAATTCTGAATTACAAATAAAGACAATTAAAATGTGCACAACAGATTTGTTGTAATTTTCTCTCTAAACACTACCCACAAAATAACGTCTGAGAAATGACTTTATGTAGCAGAAAAGAGACTTGATGGTGTTCCCGCTAGGAGCTCTGTTACTTCTGCCTTCTGGCTTTATAATGGCCCTCTTGGATACCACACAGTAGGTATTTTGGGGGACACACCTCTCACTGCATGAGTTTTGATGGCACTGTCCATCCCCTTCTCTAACCTTAGCATTCAGGGGTAGATGAGCAAATCCAACAAGTCCAAGAGGCTTTCCTCTGCCATAACTTGCCACTGAATGGAGGGACTAAAAAATGGGAAAATACCCCAAGATGATACCGCCTTGTTGGGGAAGTTCAGCCAGCTGCCCATGAATTTCTGCTCCATAGTACCTTGACCACCCCAGTTCTTTAGACTTTCCTTTCACTTTCAAAAAAAATACCTTTTTACATCTTCAGTAACTCAGGTTCAGATGAAGTAGCTTGTGGTTAAAAAAAAAAAAAAAAAAAAAAAGTCAAAGCTACCAGTTTCAAGGGTTCCATTCCCAACCTGTGTTTCCAACTCCCTCTTCCCCTATTCCCTAAACAAGCACTGGAATCACTTGGAGACATAAATAAGTCTAACGCCCAGGCCCCATCCTCTGCCAAATATGTGCCACAAATGGGCAAGGGTCAGCACTATTTGGCACTCTCTAGGTGATTACAAGGTGGAACAGCCATTTGTCACTATCCCTTTCTATTCACCATCACCAAAACCCATCACCATTTCCACACCTGCACCTCACAAGGTCACTCTGCATGCTTCAGTGTGTCCCATGGCCATGGTGGCCTTTCTGCTTCACTCCTGTTCCCAGGCCTTCCATGGCTCCCTACTGCCCCCAATATGTAGTCTGAGTCATTTAATTTTCCTGTCAATTTCCTCTATATTCAACTCAACCTATTTCCCAATCTAAGTCTAACATTCACTCTCCCGTCTCTGTCTCTCCACTCTTCAGCACTGTTTATTTCATCGACGTAAGACTCATCCCAATTTCAACTGGAAGTAAAGCTACTGTTTATTTTACAGAATCCCTAGGAGAGCCAGTGAATCTGGTACCCAGCCAGGAATCCTATTCGGTTTTGCCACCACACTGCAGCAATCCAGTGTCCTGCCAACGTCTAGCCCAAGATGTTATACCTAGTTCTCCCTTACTGTCACTTATCACATACTGGCCTTGTCCCCCAAAAGTGGCTCCCTTCCATTCTGCTCTTCTGAATGGGCTTCTTGTGCCAGGACAAGTGATTAGCTCAGCCACAGTCACAATGCTGCCTTCTGTTCTTAGAGGATGCTTGGGAAAGTAAGCTTCTGGGAGAAGCAGGACTCAAACACACGGACCTTGCTGAACAAAGGAGGATCCTCACCAGCCATTAGGCAGCCAAAGAGCCAGGCAATGGCTGACAGACTCAGCGTCATGGTTTGGTCCCTCCCCATCCTCACCTGCATAACAAGTCCCCAGCTGGAAGCCATTCAGAGCTACTGCTGTGTTCAAGGAGAGGAAAAAAAAAAAAGGAAGGCATGAGAACCCAGAGGCAGAGTGAGGATAACTGTAGCTTTGCGATGGTGCTGTTAGAGGGAATGAAGATAAACTCTAAAGGCCATCCTTTGACTGACAGTTCCTGTGCCCTGGCACAATGATGGAGCAGAAGGAAAAACAGGAAGTGCTTTGAACAAAGAGCATGTGGCTTCTTTTCTGTGTGCCTCATAGGCCCCTTGAATTTTAATACAGCATAGGGAAGAAATCCGCCACTCACCAATTACTACTGAGATTAACACTCTCAACACTACATATACCCGCTTAGAGCCACATTCAATTTTTTTTTTTAAATAAAGGAATGGAAAGTTTCTAGTAGTTAAGTATGGTAAAATAAATTCCTACCTGTTAAAGCCACACAATAAACAACTGACAGCTCTTATCATGTCTGGTGAGTTTCATCAGTCCAATCTCATCCTTTCCTAGACTTTTCAAGTAAACAATCCCCTCCATTATGGTTTATGTCTAGTTGTCCCCCCTGCTCAAAGCCTCATGTAATCATGGGGCAGGGACTTCCAGAGTTTTGAGATTTGATCCATGATCCACTGCGATTATGTGTTTTAGTATTGATGAGATTATGGGTTTGAGTACTGCTGGGAATTTCAGGTGTGGCCTGAGGTGGATAGGCTAAGACAGAGAGCATGATGTAATCTAGAGAGAGACAGAGACAGACTCGCACTATTGCTCTGCTGCCCTGATTGGCTGGCTGCCACTGTCAACATTTTGTTGCTGTTCCACTGCCATGAACTGGATGCTCTCTGCCCTGGTCCATTCAGCCTTGGGACAGCAAATACGAACTGAAACCTCTACAAACTGTGAGCTAAATAAACCTTTCCTTCTCTTACTTTGAGTGTCAGATATTTGTCCCAGCAATGATAAAAGAGTAACTGAGACACCCTCCAATGAATGTGGATCATTCAGCTCTTATTTAAGCATTAGGGGGTTTTGTTTTTGTTGGAGATGGTACTGGGAATCAAATTCAGGGCCTCAAGAAGTCCAGGAAGGTACTGAACCACTAAGCTAAAGTCCTAGCCTGTTGCAGCATTAAGGCACTGTCCTCACTGGGGGTATTTTGAAATGCAGATTAGAATCCAACTGGGCAGCACACGCTGTGGTGGTCCCACCCCTAGGAACAGAGAGCAGACCACCGAGATCAACCTTGGTGGTGCATGCCTGTAATCTCAGCACTGGGGAGGCTGAAAACAGGAGACTCACCGCAAGTCCAAGCTGCATAGTCAGACCCTGTACCAAATTGAGAGAGAGAGAGAGAGAGAGAGAGAGAGAGAGAGAGAGAGAGAGAGAGAGAGAGAGAGAGAGAACCCACTCAGACCATTTCCCAGGGGATACCAATTCTGCTGGTCCATGGACCTCACTGTAAAGATCGAGGATAGATGCAACACCTTGAGAGTTACAGCCAATTATCTGCTCTATTAAAAATTCTGGAGCCAAGCAGAACATTTCCCTTTCCCTCTCTGGCTGTCTGAGTCTACAGCCATACCAACCTGAACATGTACGATCTCCTGCATCTCCCTGGCTGTATGAGGATCCATTGACATCACGAATGTCACAATAACTATCTGAACCCAGAAGTTCATGACCAACCAACTTCTTCAAAGGAAATAAAGGGTCATTGATGACCTTCATCCTAGGAAAGCAATAGTACCTAAGACAGAAATTTGGGAAAAACTTGCCCAAATGTGCAAGACCACACTAGATGCCATTTTTATGCTTGGATTCAGAACCCATTTTGGTGGTGGCAAGACGAGTGGCTTTGGCATGATGAATCCCTGGATTATGCAAAGAAAGATGAGCCCAAACATAGACTTGCAAGACACACCTGTATGAGAAGAAAAAGACCTCAAAAAAGCAGTGGAAGGAATGCAAGAAGAGATGAAGAAAATGAGGGGCACAGCAAAGGCTAACGATGTTGGCATAAAGCCAAAGGAGTAGAGATTCTGCACTGCCTGTCAGCAGAGACGGCGACTTGTTTCATGCGAGGATCTAATAAACTGTAAAATCTTTTAAAAAAAGAAAATTCTGGAGCTAAGAACTAGCTTGCTACATAAACAGACCCAAGCTTTTGTTATTTACCCAGCACTGTTTTAAGATTTCTAGAAAGCTCTACCTCAATATTTTGATCCCCCTACTAAAAAAGCATAAGTTCCTTGAAAGGAGAAACCAACATCTTGTTCTCTATTAGATATGAATCCCAGGCTAAGTTGCACTGGTGCTTAATGGATGAGCTTCCAAACAGAACAGGAAGATTGCCTGGTATGATTACAACAGAGTAAAGCCAAGCCAGGCAGTCTTCTTGGAGGAAGTGGGCTTACAATGATAAGAAATTTCCAGGCCTAAGAAAGTGAAGAGCTGATTTCGACAGATGTTCCCATCTGCGACACAGCAACCCTCAATCACTAAGGTGACCCACTTTGTCACCTGTCAAGACAAACTTGAACTTGACAAATAGTGACAACACATCAGCTGTCTTTTAAATATAGAAAATACACAGCTGTCATTTCAACATGATATCTAACTTTTCATCATAGCAGTATATAGAAAGTAGACTCATAAATTTCTCAGAAAACTGTTTCTGCTGAGTATATCATGTCTTCCAAAAAAGTATAATATATAAAGCCAAATGACTTCTGCTCTGCTCTCACGCCCTGTATAGAATGTTTTATTTCTAAGGTAGGGTAGGTTTTTTCCCCTTCATTAGATAAAGAAGATGGCTTTTTTTTCTACGTGTTCAATGAACCCCATCCTTCCCCACTGGGCCTGACTCCCATTTCTGCTTGCTTCCGGTTTCATAGCCAGTTAGACATTTAACAAGTATAATGGCAACTTAATGCTGCAGCCTCGACTCCCGATCTCTGTCTGTCAGCTTCTGGTAATACCACTGCTCTCCAACTGCGTAGCCACCCTTGAGATGTGTAAAACTGCAAGAGGAGATGGCTGGAAAGCCCTCTGCCTGCCAGGATGGATGGTGCGCACAGTACATGCAAACAGGAAATGTTGTCATATTTTAAGTTGGCAGGAACCCTGAAGCCAGAAAATGGCAAAGTTTGTGAGCCCAAGAGATCCTTGTGACTCAGACAGCTTCCTGCACTGGGACTGGATTTCCTTCACAACTACTTGTTCCATTTGAAGCTAAATAATGAAGCAGATACTCTGGAGAGGAAAAGGAAAAGCCAGATATTAACATATTCATCAAGCATTTATCCAGTGCCTACTAAGTTCAGGCTATGAAGTGAAGTAATGAAAAGGATGCTAAGTATTAAGTCTACTCCAATATTATTGTCCTCCATAGTGAACAAGGTATTCGTGATTCCAAAGGTCTCGCTAATGGACCTTATGTCTGCAACTTCTGAACTCCTGAAACATGAGCCTAAAATCTCATAGTGCTCTGGAGTCAGATAAACTTCCTGCTCACTGAGTTCAAATTTCCTGATCATTAATCTCTGATCATTGATCAATATGTGGATGGTAAGGCAATGAAAGCCTGGCCCAAGGGTGCAATTCTTAGAAGATGAGACTTTCTAGAGAAAAGCTTCTGGTAATTGGACCTGTCTTTGAAGATCTAATACATGAGTCTACCTGGAAGCTCCTTAATGGCATAGCAAATTACCACAAACACAGTAGTTAAAAACAGTTATTCATTAATTAGGGCACAACATGGCTGGGTCTACACACTAAATGCGTGCTGAGTTATTTTTCTGGTGTGCTGAAGGAAAGTCCACCTCTAAATTTGTTCATGTCCTTGTATCTTTGCTGGTTCTCAACCCACAAATACTCCTCAGATGCTCTGCTCTGAGGTTCTCTCCACCTTCAAAGCTGGCACAAAGTGGTTCTCGCTTATGGACTTGCTTTTGTAGCTTGGTCCTTTGACTTCTCCTGTCTCTGACCTCTATACTGTGATTCAAAGGGTGATGGTATTTCCTTAAACTCACACAGAAAACTTCTCTATTTTAAGATCAAAAGCTGTGAGACCTTAATAAAATCTCTTCATGGCAATACAGTGGACAGTGTTTGATCAAGTGTACCATCAGCACTAGGATTTCAGGCAGCCATGTCAAAAGTCAGTTTTCTACAGGGAAAGAGAAGAGAGGTAAGTAAACTGAGGTAACTTGCTGAGGATCATAGTTTAGATGGTCAGATGGTTTTCCACCTTTCCAAAAACAATTGCCACCGTAATGAATACACAAAGTCCCTGATCACAGAGAATTACCCTTATGGTCAGGAGAAACTTTCCCTTATGAGAAATATCCAAGATAAGGTATCATACCTAGGAAGATTGCTTTAGGCTGCAAAGGTCCGTGGGGGCTTTAAAGATACAAGGATAGGAGATTATCACTGAAGAATGGCCAGACCACTATGCAATTGAAATAACATGTTAGACCTGCTCTGACCTAGCTTTGCTTCTCAAGGCTATTCACTAACCAAAGCCAGAGCTGGGTCACAGCAGTTTGGGTTTCTATGCTATGGAAGCATGAGGAACTAAGTACTAGCAATCACTAGTTGGAGATGGCTGTGGTAGCAGCAAGCCTTGGGAAAGGCGAGAGAGATGGCTCAGAGGCATAAACACCGACCTGGCAAGCACAAAGGCTGGAGTTTGATCCCCAGCCCCATATGTTATGCAGTCTTGGCCCCAGATACTGGGGAGCACCATTTCAGCCCCACGTATGGACACCCATTTTGCGGCCCCAGAACCAGGCATGGTGGCACACACCTATAATCTCAGCACTTGGGAGGTTGAGCCTGGAGGACCTCTGTGAGTTTGAGACCAGCCAGGGTCTGTAAAAGTGAGCACAAGGCCAATTTGAACTAAATAGTGAGACCCTGTCTAAAAAAAAAAAAAAAAAAAAAAAAAAAAAAAAAAAAAAAAAAAAAAAAAAAAAAAAAAAAAAAAAAAAAAAAAAAAAAAAAAAAAAAAAAAAAAAAAAAAAAAAAAAAAAAAAAAAAAAAAAAAAAAAAAAAAAAAAAAAAAAAAAAAAAAAAAAAAAAAAAAAAAAAGAGTTAGGGAAAGAAAGAATTAGGGAACTGGTCTAATAACAAAAAGAGTTCACTGAGACCCTCTCCTCCACAGGAGGAGGTGTGAATGCAGGGTGTGTCAGCTTGCTTCACTGTGAAAACAACCAGACCCTGCACTGCAATACAACAAATGCTGGCCTCTCAGGCAACACCACAGATTGAACTATGCTGTTTCACTTCTCAAAATTACCCTTCTCAAAATTACCTTCCAAGGATGAATTTCAAACCCCTTAGCTATGGTTTTATCTGCAACTGGATGATCTGGTCTACTGGGCTGGCCACCCGATATATTAAAAAGGGAGCCATGGAGTTTCCAATCCTTTTTCCTCCTTCACAAATCCTGGCTTTCAAGATAATTGCACAGCTGAAGAAGTCAGGAAACCTAGCCTCTATTCCTAAAAGAGATCAGCAACACTCCTGTAACAGTAAGCACCTAAATTTTCCTCCTGTGGAGCAGTAAGCCTGTGGCCGTCTTCAGGGAGATGGCTCCCAGGGATGGCAATGGAAGGAGTCCATAAAACACCTTGGTCTAATATTGTTTAAATATAACCCTCTGGATCCTTTATTATCCTAAATTTCCTTGTTAGCAAATGGTGAAATGTCTGCTAAAATACAATTTTTAAGAGTTGTACAAATACATGTACATCTGTTTCACAAGCTACAGGTCCTAGGGCTCTCTAGAAATTCAGAGCACCATGTTTAGCAAAGACCATTAAGTAACACCTGAGCCACTTTCATTTCATGATCACTTCTGGCAGGTATAAGGTTCAGATGGTTAAAACTACTATCCAGGGACCAGTTCCCACAGACTGGTCATTTCTTTAGGGGAGTGAAATCCTAAGTGTCTTTCCTAATGGCCTGACTTTTTAAGAGGTCTCAATGGGATTGGATCTCTTTCAAAGAGAGCATCATTAGCTTCAAACCAACCAGAGCATTTCTGAGAGTAACTTTCCCCTGGGAACTTACATGCCCAACAGCAAATAAAACTCCACTTCTCCAGTCCAAACTGAGACTTGTTCATTTATTTATGCAGTCAGTAAATTCAAAAATTTTTCTTGAACATCTGCTCTGTGCCAGGCATCAGGCCAGAATGAAGGGACACTGTTGAACAACATGAGGCAGAGCTCCTGCCCTCAAGGATTAAAGAAGACAGAAACCAATCAAATGTTACACAATTGTCAAATAACAATAGTGAATATTGTTCCAAAAGAGTTTAAATAAAGTTGGAAGGTGAACCAAGCTTTCTCCTGAGATCTTGGAGGAGGAAGAGAGTAACATGCTGAAGTAGGTGAGGCTGGAGAGCTTGGAGTAAGATATGAAAGTGTTTTAGAAAGCTGTAACATGTTCTAAGGCTGCAGGGGTAGCCATGTATATTGTAGAAATAGAGGGAGGCAGCAGAGCCCAGCAACTGAGGGGAGTTATGGACTAAAGCATATCCTCCACCAAAAGAACAGATTCGTACACCGAAGGCCCAGCCCCCAAAACGTCTGTGTTTCCAGATGGGGCCACTTAGAGACAATTAAGCCTAAGTAAAGTCATAGGGTAAGTCCGTCATCAGAGCAGACTGGTGTCCTTCTAAGAAGGGCAGGAGAGTCCAAGGGCATAAACGCTGGAGAAGAGTCATGTGGGCATGTGGGCATGTGGGGAGGAGCCAGCCCAATGCAAGCCAGGGAGATACTGCCACCTGGGCCTCCCACTTCCAGTCTCAGGTCCATGAGAAGGCAAATGCCTGTGGTTTAAGCCACCATCCAGGTGAAGTTTTCTATAGTGGCATCCACAGAAGATAAACATCAGGTGACAGTGGAACGCACTATGCTGGACAGGCAACCAATCCAGGGCAGGTTTATGTTGTGGATTCTACACTTGCTGCATATGACAGCCCTTGAAGCCACTGATGGGATTTAGTGTGTCCGGTCTTACCTGGGGGTGCCTATGAGACCCTGAGGCTGCAATGTGAAGAACAGCCAGGCAACTAGGCAAGGGCAAAGCTTTTTGGGAACAAAGTACAAAGGGAGTTGGGTGTGGTGGCACATGCCTATTATCCCAGCAAGAAGATCACTGTGAGTTCAAGGCAAGCTTGGGGTACCTAGCAAGACCCTGTCTCCAAAACAAACAACGCATAAAGCACAACAGATACTCTGTGAACTGACATTCTTTACAAGTGTTTGTAAGATAAAGTGTTCACCCCCCGGCAGGCCCAGGTGAGGCCGCCCAGTAGCCCATCGGAAGAAGTAGAACAATGAGGATGATAACCAGCCTTCGCTCCCATACCCAGTAAGCACCTAAGGAGTAGAGGTGGAGAGCTGGTTGCCACAGGAGGTAAGGAAGAAAAAGGTGATGAAAGTGGAGGGGGCCATCCAAGTGGTGGCCTGGGGCAGCTCGTCCACTAAGGCAGGACAGTGAGGCTATTTAACTCCTAACTCCATATTCTTCCTGCCTGCAGTGCCAGTTCACAAATGCCTTTTATCCTGAGCAGTTTTAACATTAATAGCTGAATACTCTGCTCAGCGAAGGCCTCTGCCGCCTGATTACCCTCCAGCAGCACCCATGAGGCAGGCAGCTAAGACGGATGAACAGGCTTACTAATGAATGACCTCTGGGATGCCAATATTCCCTTCCCCGGGAACGATGCATCTCCCCAACAGAGAAATGAAATCTTTAAGACAGTCTGATTATACAAATAAAGCAGCATTATCATATTTGTCTGCCAGAATGATCACAGGGCATTTGCAATTTATGACAGATATCACCAATATAAAAATAAACATGAAATACCACTTATTAGAGCCACATCTACATCTATAAAGGAAACAGAATGAATATTTTAATACTTGAGCCAAAACTTCTTCCTGATATATTCAAACATTTGAGACAAAATACTGTCTTACACTAAAAAGTCACTAATTTAATTTTGGTGATATTTCCCTGACAGATTGGGTTGACATATCTTTTTACACGACAGAGAAAAAGCCTTTGTTGAGAAAATGAATGGTGGCATGATTGTGAGACCAGTTTTTAACCTAGTCAAGAAAAATAAGAGATACTTATAACAGTTTTAGAAGCATTTGGAACCAAAAATTTCCATGTAATCCTTGCTATACACGAAAATGCAGGGATTGGTTTTAAAAGTAATTATATTCTCAGCTGGGGTTTACATGCGAAGTGCTAAATTTCATGAACAGCAAACAAGGAGCTGAGACACACATGGATCAAATGCCAAACATGGCAAACAAAGGTCTGTCCCAACTAAGTCATAGCAAAATAAAGCCAGGTTCAGGGGTGCATGCCTGGAATTCTAGCTACCTGGAAGGCTGAGACAGGAAGATCACAAGTTTAAGGCCAGGGTGGGCAAAATTTAGCAAGATCTTGTCTTAAGATAAAAATTTTTAAAAAGTAGAGTAATGAGACATGGACAATAATGATTCTAGGACTTGTGCTTCAATTTGGGTAATTTAAGTAGTAAATCACTATATCTAGAGATAGACAAACAGACAGACAGATGCCACCCTTTGGAGAAAGACCTCTTTCAACTTCCTGGGAAAATCCACAACCATGCTTATCATATAGCTCCATCAGAAAAAAATATGACCTCAAACAGCAATATTTAGACTGGTGCAATAGCTCACTGGACTAAGCACCAGCTTTGGCAAGTGCAGGGGCCAGGGTTCGATTCCTTATCCTTTCTGCCACACTGGCCCCACCCCTGTAATACCAGTGTTGGGGAGGCTGAAAACAGGAGGATCACTACAAGTCCAAGCTACAGAGTGAGATTCTGTGCCAAATACACAAAATGAAAAAAAAAAAAAAAACCCACAATATTTGATTTATCGTAACTTGTAAGAATTAATATAGTCATAATTATAACCTATACTTACAAAATACAAATTTCCTTTCATAATTTCACTTTCACATCCCACTCATTCTCTTTAAAACATGAAGTTTTAGAGACCATGTTAATGAAATTTACTATAAGAGTTTTCAGGCACTCAACCCTCACATAAAGAACCCAGTGGACATCATATATAAGCTGGTTCTCTCATTCATATTCTCTCTCTCTCTCTCTCTCTCTCTCTCTCTCTCTCTCTCACTGTGTGTATGTGTGCACACACATACACATACACACACACACACATGTGTCTGTCTGTCTGTCTCCTTCCCTCTCTCCTCCAACATCCTTTTGCCTTGGTCTCTAAATCTGTAATCTCAGGCCAGGCATGGAAGTGCACATTTGTAATCCCAGCACTCAGGAGGCTGAGGTAGAAGGATCATTGCAACTAATGATGGTCATATTGAAGATATTCGCCCATAGGCAACCCGAATAATTGGGGAATTCCTACAGGAGGTGCCATTCCATCCCTTGCCTCTGTTTCAGGACAGTAAATCAAAACACAAAGAAGACATAGTATCATAATCTTCTATGATACTCCTTTCATTTTGTAGCTCCAAGATTGTCTGTAAAAATCTCAGTGCATAACTACTGAGGAAGGAAATTGCTGCCCTTGCCCTTGGGAGGCAGCTGTAATGGCATCCCAATCCTTTCATATTCCTGAAAGTTGCAAATGAAAATTAATTTGAAACCACTCCACTGTACCACTTTGAGTGAGTGACACTTGCAAGGAAGCCACAGGTCCACAGGCATGGATGTTGGGAACATTTAAGACACACTCTGGGGCAGAGTTAAAAAAGATAAACAGGGAAAGCCTGGCATGTTGCGCATCCTCAACAACCAAGTGACGAACAGCTGCATCTGCCAATGCTTTCCCTCCAGAAGAGGCCACAATCCAGACTCCTAACCTCTATCCTGACCCCAGTCAAGTATTACCATGGCTGCATAAGCCATACCCTTGCAACTGGAAACGACCCTCAGCCTGACTTCTCACGGAGTGACGTAGCACAAGGAGGCACTTGTGTTTACAGGAGCGTGTGGTTTTCCAGTACTTCCTTCTCCTGCAAACTGCTTGAGACCCAGAGTCGTCTCAGCATTTTCTTCTACCCCAATTCACTCCTCATTTGTTTCCATCACTCTCAAGCCCAGCACTTCCACTCAGTAAATGATACGGAAAGGAAACTTCGTATTTTCTATAAGGCCTTCTTCATTCTGGGTGCATTTAAGAATTTTGCCTCCATTATACAGAAGTTAACTTTTTTTTTTAAACAAAGGACATTGTTCTTTTAACTTCAAGAACTTCAAAAACATCTTGTGTTGTGTCATCATTTACATTTCACATTAAATTCAAAATATGTTGGAGATGAGCAAATTTTTGCTTTAGTTTGATCCATCTGTCAAATGTAATACTAAAAAGACAGCAAAATCACTATGTTAAATTTGGCAATTTGTAAACAATTTATATGTTCATTTGTTCTGGGTTAAACATGCCCAAAAGCACAAGTTTTATGAAAAGCACCAAGCAAATTGCATTATATTAATCTGATGGATGCAGACCATGATTTCTCCTTCTCCAGTGCATTAATTTATTTCCTAACTTGAGTTAATTAGGGAGGTTCCTATTTTTAAAAGCTCTTTGAATCTCACTGGGAGAGTGGGACATTTGCAAAAGCTGCTTTGAAAACCTACTGCAGAGCAAATGGGCTAAATACAAATGGATATTTCCTCCAGACATGGGCCCACATTGAGCACCTGATTGCCATTCAGCAATCCTGGTGCTGGGAGCACAGTGGGTGATTAATACAGTAGTTACAAGAAAGAAAGAGCTAGGAGGAGCAAAGGATGAGAACATCCCTGGGAGCTAACTCACCCCAGGGCGATTAGTAATCCAAGGAGATGATCTCCAAGGTCCTATCCATCTCTAAATAAAATCTGTCACATTCTGATTTTATGCTATCAAATGACAATGGACTTTAACTTGGAACACCCACTAGGAAAAGAACAGATACCCACTCATAGAATTTTTTTTTTTTTTTAATGTAGACATTGGTTAGAAAACAAAGGTAAATCAATCATTCTTTCCTTCGACTGAAAGCAACCTGAATTCCTAACTTAGACTGAGAGGTAAATTCTTTTTGGCGCGGCTGGCTGTGCAGGTGATCACCCCCAGATCTTTGCGCATGCTAGGTGAGCAGTCTACCGCTAAGCTATGTGTACCCACCACAGCCCATCACTTCCTAGTTCTTGTCTACCCTCTAATTCTTATGGCCCTACACACAGAAATAGAGGCTGGGAAATTCATCATTCACATTACGGTATATATTACAGTTCATACTTCAAGATAAGCCTAAGTGAGCAGGCCATATATTAGAAGGAAGAGCTAGTTTTTCCAAAAATATGCAAGCTCTAAGCAAGCACAATGTCTTATTTCTACCCAGTATATGTTGGGTAACAGCCAGCGGGAAACAGAGACTGAGATGGTCTGAGTGTCCCTGCCGATCCGCCAAAGGAGACTGGCTGCCAGGACTGCCTCCTCCAGCCTCTAGTGAGGCAGGCTGAGGGAGCAGCAGCACCAGAGGGCTAATCTAGGGAGCACCTTGTTGGTGGAAGTCCAGCCTTATTTCACTTTCCTTTCTCTGCAAGACTATGAAAATCATGGCCAGACACCCTGAAAAGCTGAGTGAGAATGTTAGAGTTGCACTTCATGAAATTTTGCCTCTCTTCTCTAAGACTCCAATTCTTCCTTTATAAAATGCAAACATAAGTTACCACACAGAGCCCCTGCTGCAGTGGAGGTAACCAAACGTTGCAAGTTCCTGTTCTCTTTTTTACTCACTTAGATTAGAATCAGGTCACCTGCTTGCAAACACTCCCAAGAAGGTTGCTGCAGGCCCACAGACTCAGGCAGGCTCTGTCCCCTGACTTTCTCCTCTACCTCCTGCCCCTGGAACTAGTTACTCCAGTTCCCCACATCAAAGCAAATAGCACCAACCATGATTTTTTTTTTTTTTCCTGGCACACCATGCTGGAAAAGGGAGAGGGAAGAAGCAAAAAATATTTGTAACAGCAGCTTCTCTTTTATCCCCTTATTAAAACTTGCTTTTAGTTTTAGCTAAAAAAAATAATTTCTTAAAACTCTTTGCTTATATACACTCTATGTATACAATGAAGTTTGTCTCAGAAAGACAGTAGAAGGGCTGGGGAGATAGCTCAGTGGCATAAGTGCCTGCCTCAACAAGTTTAAGGGCCTGAGTTTGATCCCCAGTACAAAACAAAACAAAACAAACAAAAAAAAAAAAAAAAAAAAAAAAACAGTAGCAAGGCCTCCTTTTCCAAAGGTTTTGGGGGCCTTCCAAATCCTGGGACTCTCTTGCAATATTCCCTGTAAATCTAGAAATGGCCTTGATTTTCTTTTTTTTTTAAGAGAATAATAAAATAATAATAATGAAAACATTGGAAATGATACTGAATTTCACTAAAAACAATAGGAATTCAACAATGACTATTACATTGTATAATGTTGTCTTCAAATTAGTTGTTTAGATTACCAGACAAAAGTATGCAAAATTGGTCCAAAAAGTTACAAAAAATTAAAAAGGGGGAGTCAAAAAAATTTGAGCATTAATTGATCCTTTCACTACACACACACACACACACACACACACATACATACATAAATCTATCTTTTAGCCAATGACTCTACCTGGCTCTACCTGGGAACTGGTTACTTCAGACAGTCAGCCAAGACCAACAAATCCTCCAAGTTGCATTGTGTTGAACCAAATGGTCCTTGCCATATTTCTCTGCTTTTAGTAAGAAACTGAACTATTATAGCACAAACCCAAGCACTACCCTCTGGAGAGAGTGTCTAAGAGCTCCAGTTTCTTAAGGCAGGCAGTAGGATCACTCCAGGGGGAACAAAAATCAACCTGGTTTCTCACAAGACAAAAACGGGAACGCAAGCTAATTATCTGAAACAGGCTCTCTGGAACAAGAACTGAGGAGACCGAGGCAGACCGTTTATCTCCATGGAACAATCTGCAGAGGACTTTCTCCTAGCAGCCTCACCCACATTGTCCTTCATGCTTCCCACTATTATCCTGCCCATTTTACCCTAGATAATCGAGTGTGACTTGCCCTGAGGTCACAGAGATGTTATTTCCAGACTTCCTGACCCTTGGTCTGGTGTTCTTTTCACCATAACCCACCTCAACCCCAACCCCAAATATAAAACAACCTCCTTGACCCCCAGGTCAAGGTCAACACCCTCACTGTGCATTCTGCTCTGACCTTCTGCCTCAAGGAATTGAAGTTTACACTTATAGGTCAAGACTTCCAGCATAAAAGACCCCAGGAAATGGCTCGGGTGGGTGAGCGGGAAGGCCACCCACTCTAGGACTCACTTAGAAAGATGATGGTCTGGCGCCTGGCAGTCCGGCTCTCCGCGCTCTCAGACTTCCTCAGCTGCACCTCCTGCCCAGCCCCGGCCATCGTGCCCTGCTTGCTCCTCATGAGCACTTTCATCATGTTCCAGCACATGAAGGCCACAGAAAGCAGGACTAGGAGGTAGAGGACAAATGCGCCGAAGATGCTGGATTGAAACACGGTCCAGCGGTTGGAGAGACTGGTGCAAATGGACATGTTGGAAAACTCAGGCTGCTCCTGGTGGCGGGTTCGGGAGCGGTTGCAAGTGAGGCCCCGGTGATTAGGCACATGCACCAAGGGGTACTCGACACCCATGGCAAAAAGCAAGGGCAATGCCACAAGAGCAGAGGTGACCCAGACAAAGGCAATCAGCAGCTTCACTTGGCAGGGTCCCGACATGGCCTTATACCTGAAGGGGTGACAGATGGCAATATAGCGCTCAAAGCTAAGCGTCAGCACGTGCAGTAGTGTGGCGTAGCTGCAGGCCTCGAAGAGGAACGTGTGAAGCTTACAGGACAGTGAGTAGCTGGGCGTGGTCAGAGGATTCCAGATGATGCTGTAGAACTCCATAGGCATCCCAAGGAGGAAGACCAAGATGTCGGAGCACGCCAGGCTCACCATGTGATCCGTCACCTCTTTCTGCAGGTAGCCTTTCTTCTGCAGTACCTGTGTCACCCGGATGGTGATGCTGTTCCCCAGGATGCCCACCACGAAGATGATGAGATACACCAGGAAGAGGGTGATTTTGATCCAGGTGGCCACCTCAAATTCGGGGACATGGTCGTGATCGATGACATGGGAGCAGTCACTGCCGGAACCACTGGGTGATGCCATAGAGGTTAGGGGTCGGGAGACAGACGGACGGACAGACACTCTACCAGGTCCTAAGACTCAACTTTCTCCTTCCAACAGAACTCAGAGTTCTTGGCTGCAACTCAGCAGGATCAGGACCAGACGCACGACTCGCTCTCACTTGAGCTCCCACCTAAATAAAAGTAATTTAGCACTTGGGGTGTTTTATGGAAGCTTCCCGGAGCAATTCACCCGGGGAGAGTCCGGAGTTGGCTGGGGGTGGGGTTTTGAGAGGAGGCCGGGACTTGCGGCGGAAGGCGGCCGGCCCGCCTCCCTGCCTGTCTGGGGCCCCCGCAGCGCCCGCGCCCCGCCTTCCACGGTGCTCTGAGGGCGTCACCCTGACTCACGCCCCGCGTCCCCGCTCCGGTGCCCTTGCACCCGCCAGCCTGGCCTGCCTCTAGACCTTCTGGGTAGCGTGGGGCGGCCGGGTAGTCAGTGATCAATCATTAACCACGGCAAGGTGGTAGCAGAGTTTGACTCAACACACGGCTGCTGTGGGAACGCCGGCGGCCGCACCTCCCGCCGCCCTGCACCCCGCGAGCTGGTCCTGGGTTCTCTCCTTATAGCCCGCAGGGGATACTGGCGCAGGCAGACTCGAGAGAGGGTCCTTTTGCTATGCACCCCACAGCCCCCCAGGCTCCAAAGGCCAGATCAGGACCGCCTTCGCCTTTGCGGCCCGAGGAACCCGCGCGCACTCGCGCCCTCGGGAAGCGCCGGGTCTACCTCAGCTGGGCTAATGGGATCCGGATAACAAGCCCCGACTGGGCTCAGAGCTCCCGGGGCGTGCGAGGGCCCCGCCTTACGCCGGGACCGAGGGGTCGGGGCCTCCTTTCACTTGCAGCCCACGCGCTGTCGGCACGCGGGAGGACGAGGACCGCGCAGCCCCACGAGGAGCTGGTCCCAAAACCAGGAGAGCCAGGTCGGCTGCCGAGTCCCAACCCCGCCGAGGGTCAGACGTCCATGGGCCAGTTTCCATCTTCTTACTCCCAGTCCTCAAAGATGGAAGGCGGGGTCCTGTGCAGGCAGGGCGACTGGGAGTGACCGGAGGTCTCCAGACTTCGCTAAAAGGGGACTTGGGAGGGAATGTAAAGAACGAACGCCTGGAAGAAAGAAAATAGAGAATGGGCCGCGCCTCCCTCGCCACCCCCCCCCCCCCCCCCGCCACAAGCTAATGTGACCTTGACCCTTGGGGCATCCAGAGGGTAGGTGCTTCTGCTACCCAGAGCCATAAAACTGAGTGACAAGAAGATCTCTTATAAGTGCAGACCTAAGAAGACAAAAACTGTGAAACAAGAGCAGTGCGTCACTCAGGGCGGTTGAGAAGCAAGCAAGCAGAGGACCTGCAGGCCGGAATCCCGACTGGAGCCAGGAAAACCAAGGGCCCAGGCTTACTCCCCATCTTGTTACCCTGTGAGCTTGTGGAAGGAGGGCACTAGGCTAAAAACAGTCGCCAGTGCGAGGCGAGTCAGGAGTTTCTTTCCCAGCAGCGAGTCAGCAGTTGGAGCAAATGGCCTGAGAGAGTGGGCAGGCCTCCAGCAAAATAGGGTATTTCAGGGTGCTGAGGAAAGGGATACATGTCTAAGAGAGGGAACAGACCCATTACTTGGGTTTAGAGCTTGTATTTAACAGAAGGAGAAAGCCAACACAGTAGAGTCACAAACGAAGCGATAAAGATGTGGTGGCCATATAGCACTCCCTATAATTAAGAATTAATAATCCACACCCAGGAAGGCACACACCTGTAATTCCAGTACTTGGTGAAGGTGGGGCAGGAGGATGGTAAATGCAAGCTCAGCCTGGGTAGCCAAGGGCATTAGGAGACTGTCTCAAAGTGCAGAATTTAAAGAGGGAAAGGGCTGGAATGTTGCTCAGGATAAATGCCTTGAGTTTTAGCTCGGTACCGGGAAGGACAGGGAGATAAAACAACTCCTGAGGTTGTCAGCCTGTGGCCCCAGGGGTGGCTCCTCACTTAGGACCCACTTCTGGGTGCCTGCAGCACTCCCAGAGCACCTCCTGTTAGGGGTTAGGAGTGAGGGCTCCGGGCCCAATTCCTATTACTTTCCAAGCTTCCCTCTCACTCTTCTTTTGCTTGTATATATGTTTAAGATGTGCACCATGGCATTTTGACATCATCATGAACTGATTCCTACAGTTAGGCAAATAGATCAGTTACCTTCCAAAGTGAGGCGTGCTACACCTAAAATCTACTCTCTCAGCAAAAGGCCAGCACACGCTGTTACGAGCTGTAGTCCTCCTGCCATACCTTACACCTCTCCATGTATTCACCACAGGACTGCAGCTTTCCGAGCAGATGAGGGTCAGAGGAGGAGGCCTGTACTGGGCATGCTCCCATTTTGCTGATGGGAAAACTGACAAGTGACCCTCAGAAAACTCCAGAGACAGAATTCAAACCCTCCTATAAAAACTGTACCAGGTCAAATAGTGACACTTGGGGAAATGGCAGTTTTTGGTTTTTTTGTTGTTTTTTTTTTTTTTTCTGTCACCAGTTCAGGTGCTTCTCATGTCCCCAGTGGCAACGTGATAGTCATGCCGCACTATATTTGACAATCCCAATTTACTCAACAAGATTTCCATTACTCTCCAATTCCTGTATCAACTTTTCCTTTCCCAAATTGTGAGCACAGACTATAAACATAAGGCCAAATGGTGCGAAACAAGCTGATTACAATTCATCTCCTGGAGGGGCTGGCGAGATGGTTCAGCAGTCTAAAGCACTTACTTAGGCAAGCTTAGGCAACCGCAGGGACCTCAGCTTGAACCCTCACACCACATGCTGTGCTACCACCCTCAGGGCAGACTGAGACAGCCATAATACAAAAAAAAAAAAAAAAAAAAAAATCCCCAAGAGTAATGCTGGTGGCATACACTTTGAACAAAAGCCCAGGGGAATTACATTTTCATCTCACCTTTACTTTTCCTAAGAACAATTAAAACTGTTTAATATTCCCACTTGTTGATAACAGACTGGTATGGTACCAGGCCTAGGCCTGTGTAGTTTAGATTTTTTTTACTAAGCATATTTTCTAAAGAACAAAAAAAAAAAGTAATCAAAGGAAGAAAGTGAATACCTAAGGTCTCCTTTCACTTAAACTCTGGGGTCAGTGAACTCCAGGAGCTTCACAAATCTATGTTCACATTCTACACATTCTAGGTGACCATTAGGGTCTTACAGGCTACTCACTTTCACACATTTGTAAAGTACTAAAGCTTTGCAAAAAGAAACAATCTTAGTAGCCAGGGACAGTGGAACATACCTATAAGCCCAGCCCCTGAGAGGCTGAAACAGGAGAATCATAAGTTTGAGTCCAACCTGGGTTATATGGAAATTTCAAGGTGAGCCTGAACTAATAAGACTACTTCTCAAAATGCTAAAATAAAAACAAAAAATATACAACATCATATATATACACACATAGAAAATCTATTGGTACCTAGAGTAAACACACATAAATATACACACTTATACATATATTATAAATTTAAATATATATGCACAGATTGATAACAGTATTTTAAAGTCAATTAACATGACAATGAATGATACATTGCTAACTACGTTTTATGATACAATCACATGACTATAGTAAGCTACAATGAAATCTTCAAACATCTTCAAAAATTATACACAGCAGACATAACTATCTATAATGCAATGTGACTACAAGTTAACATGACCAGAAACCTGAAACATAAAACTCTACCATCTTGAAACCTTTTAGATCTCCAGAACAATTCTTAGTCAAAGAGAAAACCAGGACAAAAACTGCAAATACCCTAGAGAACGAGCAACTGCCTGTACTGCCCAGCTGAGCCTGGAGAAGCAACTAGAAGGGGTCCCTCAGGGAAATAAATTCATAATAGTAATGTTCCTAATAAACAGGAAGAATAAAAATAAAGGAAGTTATAAAGAGATAAATTAGAGAAGACAATAAAAGATTAATAAAGACAAAGTAATTATAAAGAAGCTGGTAGGGAAACTAATAAACTCAAAACCTTTTATAAGCGTTGGTCTTTTGCTTCTGACCATCGAAGAGCAGCTCTTCCTCTACCCACTCACCTCGAGTTCAGAAGTAAATGTTCCGATTTGAGTCTTAGATGTCTCCCAAAGATGATGTATCATAGATCTGTGCGTCAATGAGAACCACAGGGGGCAGAAGCTTTAGGAGGTGGAGTGCAGTGGGAGGAAGTTAGGTCCTGGGGAGGGGGTACCCTTATGGAGGAGCCTGGGACTCCAGCCTGGAAGGTCTTCTCCTTGCCTCCCTGCCACTGTGCCATCAGGAGTCTTCAGCACCATATGCTCCCACCATGACTCAAAGCACAAGGGTCAGGGACCAAGGCCTGACACCTCTGACAGACTGGGCCCAAGTAAACTTTTCTTCCTTTTAGTTGAAGTTTTTTCAGTAGTGCTGGGAAGCTACTGGCACAGCCAACTAATGAGCCACACCATAAGATCTCCCAGGCTGGCTGCCCAGAGATCCTCTCCCTACCACAGGGCAGGAAGGAGACTCCTAACAGAGGACAGTCACTTGACTGAGCTGACAAAGGCTTAGCTATGGATTTATAGAATGCAATGCTAGAAGGGTGGGAGTTGCACATAGACCTGCAGAAGTCAGAGCAGAGGTCCTCTTGTGGATTCGAATGAATACTAAGTGGACCCGTATCAGCGAAATTTCAAGAGCCAAGAAAAAGCTGAGGACAAGACAACGAGTAGGCTCTCTAAACCAAACAACTGCTAAAAAGTCACACAGAGCTGAGAGACACTGAAGTTTCAACCAAGCATAGGAAGACTTTATTGGGCCAACTCTGGAAGTATCAGATCTTAGCTGTAAAAATAAATCAGCCACAGAGCTAAGGCTACTCTTAGCCAAGATATGACATGATCCAAAATAGTAGCCACTGGCCACAAGTGGCACATGAGATATGGGTAATCTAAAGAGAGACACGCTGTAAGTATAAAATGCACATCAGATTTTGAAGTAACTATATAAAGATGTAAATGATTATGTTTTTATATTTATTTCATGTTGAAATGATAAATATTTGGCTATAACAGTTACTAATATGTCTAACAATATATAAATTACATTATTAAGATAGTTTCACCTCCTTTTGAAAGTATGACTAATGAAATATTTTAAACTGTATGTGGCTTGCATTCATGGTACCTGAAAGCTGAATCTTAGATACTATAAAGGAAAAGGTTCCTGAACTTCTTTATAAACATAGAAAAGCTCTGCAAGAAACACCATGAAGACTGGGCCTGGTGGCACTCGCCTGTAATCCCAGCACTTTGGAGACTGAAAACAGGAAAACCACTATGAGTCAGATCTATACACTAAGACCCTGTAGACCCTGTAGTAAAAAGAAAAATAGAGGGGCCAGGGAGAAAGCTCAGGGGCACAAATGCCTGCCTGGCAAGTACAAGGTCCTGAGTGTTTGATCCCTGGTTCTGAAAAAAGAAAAAAAGAGAGAGAGAGAGAAAGAGAGAAAAGAAAATAGAAACACCATGAGCACAAGTAAACACAATTGATGGCCTCCCGAAAATGTACTTCAATGAATATTTCTGTAACTAGCTTAAAACATATAAAAACATTTACTTTGGTAAAATGATTCATCAAGCACCCACTTAGATAAAAGCTATCAAGAGTAAGGATAAACAACCCATTTTTAAAAACAGCCCAAGGAGGTTGTCATTTGTCAAAGAAAAATCCAGATGGACCATAAACAATGCAAGGTTATCCAATATCTTTAGTAACCAGGGAAATGAAAATTAAAATCACAATTAAAACAACCACATACCAACCAGATTGGGTAACAGTTATAAAACCAATTGCATCTGTCCATGAGAATAATGGTGACCCTTGTACATTGTAGATGGTGAATAAATTAGTGCGGCCACTTTAGAAGAACATGGCAGTATCTGCCCAAGTTAGGTAGACACATACTCCAGGACCTAAAAATTACCCGCCTGGGTATATTTTCTACACCTCATGTCATTAGAATTCACATACAAGTTAGCATTAGCAACACCCTCATTGATTATCACAACCTGAAAAACATCTAATTATTCAACTATATTAAAATAAATGTATAAAATGTGGTACATTCATATAAAGGTCTGCTACGTAGCCATGGAAATGAATATACTAGTGCTACAAAGAACTGTGATTGAATCTTAAAATTATGATACATGAAAGACAAAAGAACACATAAAGTCAATTATATAACATTTAAAAACAGACCAAACCAAAAAAAATAAAATAAAATAAAATATATATCACTATTTTGTCTTATGAATTCTTTGATACCTACTCTGTGTCGGTGTGTCTACCACTACCTGTCTCTCTCTCATGTTCTCTGTCACTGTCTGTGACTCAGTCTCTCTCTCTGTCCCTATCTCTCTCTATGGCTATGACATTCTGGCTATGGTTTCATGTGCCCACAGGGCTTATGGGTTAGGAACTTGATTTTCTAGGGTAGTGGTCTTGAGATGTGCTGAAACCTTTAAGGGGTGGGGTTGACTGGAAACTCCTCAGGTCTTTGGGAAGTCTGCTCTCAGAAGAGTAAGGCATCTCTGGGCTCAAAAAAGCCAACTGTTGTAGAAGGGAGCATCATCCCAGAATCATGCTCGCTTGCTATTTTGCAGTTCGATCCCTTGCCCCTCTATGTGTTCTTGCCTAGATGACATCTACTGTTAGGTCCCCACCAAAAGCTGAACCAATGCAGCTGCCAGATCTTGGACTTTAAGTATCTAAAACTGTACTCTATGTAGTCCTCTTTATTTTTCAATAAGGTTAGCCTGTCTCCCATAGTTCACTATAGTAATAAAATTTGAATTAAAATAGGTTATGTGGGGACATATATATTATAAATATATAATATAAAGATATGTATATCTTTATATTGCCTATATGTATTCATGTACAAAAACAGACATTAGGAGGCCAGAGAGATAGCTCAGTGGAACCCACGCTTGCCTGGTAAGCACAAGATCCTGAGTTCAATCCCTCATACCGCCCCCCTCAAAATAGTAAACAATATACAACTTTAAGCTGTTTGTTGTCATCATTGTTGTTGCTGCTGCTACTGTTTTCAAAGTAAGCACATCATTTCTGTAAAAGAAGAGGTTAACTCTTGGGGCTGGGGATAAATGCTCTGAGAAGGTCCAATGGAGATTTCTATGTACTGACAGTATCCTATTTTAAAATCTGGATCATGAGAATTGTTGTGATTTTATTGTAGCCTAATTAACATCTCAAGAAATGAAATGCAATAAACAAAACCCAGGGACAGCTGCGGCCTGTTACTGACAATCCCCTGGAAAGCTGGGACTCCAGGTGATGGACAGCAGCTTCACCTGCTGGCTCCATTTGTTGCTTCCTCCCTTGCTTGGAATGTTAACAGTTGCCTCCTCCCCTGCTTGGAAAAACAACTGTGTGAACCTAGTGATAAGGAAAAGGTGGAAATCAGTAGAGGAAGTGGTCCTCCTTTGCTAAAGTAATTGTTCACGAGATCACATTCACTAGCTGAAATAAAGTGTTACTTCTGGGGTTCTGTGCTCACTGAGGGATGAATCTCAGTGAGTCCTCTGAGCTACCTTCATCGGGTCTTCTGCTCGTTTCTTTCAGGACAGACTCATACAATATTTTATGGTGTTTCCTTTAGTATTTTTTATTATGTCATAATTTCATCTCATGAATTCTGTGTGTTATATTTCATATTTTAAAATATTTTTTAAAAAAGAAAGAACTCCCTAAAGCCTGTTTCATCAGCTGAACCAACCTTGCTTTTCCCCCAGTGAAAGGACAAGGCTGCAGTCAATGGCTTGCACTGTGACACTGCTAGTGCCATCTCCCACTCCTAAATACCCACTATGTACCGAGGATTTAGTCTATGGCCACCAGGCTGCGGCCTGACTCTCCACATCCTTCCTAGGGCTCCCTGGCTGAATGAGTGTATGGGCCTCAGCAGATCGCATCCCACTGTTACCAGATGGCAGGGCCCATGGAAAGGCTTTCCAAGTTCTTGTCCTGAAAAAAGAACTGGGCAAGACACACAGAAAAGGTAGCAAGAGTGTACCTTTAGTGAAGGTGGAAATCAATGGCTCTATACAGGATGAGAGCAGGCCAGGGAACAGACCCACAGAGGCCCTGAGGATAGTGTCCACAGCTCCTAGATTGGCTTCTCCTTTGTGTGCATAAGGTGGCACATAGCCTCATCAAAAACCCACTTGGCCTAGGGCCAGATTTAAGCTGCTCCCTGGAAAGACTCCTTTGAGTTCTTGCTAGATGTAAATGAAGGGTTCAAATTGGCACTGCTCTGGTTGGCTCTAAAGATAGCACCAGATTCCAATCAAGAGGTGAAAATGCCACTTTCTCACTAGCTCTGTGTGCAGGGCCCGGGAGCTGTAGTCACTTTGAGTGCTATGTTATGCACTTATCCTCTGGAATTTTATACCTTTGACACATTCTGCCCAGTTTGTCTGCTTTGCCCCAGCCCTAATCTCCAACCTCACAAGGAGAAACAAATCAGTTATGTATTAGTTTCCCCTTATCCCCCTATCTACAAAAAGCAGATTTTAAAAAAGAAAAGTACACCATTGGTTTGGGCAAATTATAGCTGCTCAAGTATAGTATCTGTTCACACATCGTTTGTTCCTTAAACTCAGCTGTATCAACCTCACTAATGAGAAAACAGCTTCTCTTTTACCTGTTGGATGCTCCATTGCTTTTATAACCTGAAAGCAGAGTATTTGCTTAGTTCAGATGAACAGACATGGGAAACAAGCACTGTGGCCTCACCCCCACTGCAACTATCCTCTCTCCCTGTAACCTAAGTCTCAGGCTGCTCAACACTGCGCACTGCGCACTGCACGCTCCATGCTCCACGCTGCATGCTGCATGCTCCACGCTCCATGCTGCATGCTCCATGCTGCACGGTGCACATTTCACGCTGCACACTACATGCTCCATGCTGCACGCTGCATGCTGCATGCTCCACGCTGCATGCTCCACACCCTATGCTCCACATTCCATACTCCACGCTCCACGCTCCACGCTCCATGCTCCACGCTCCACACTGCACGCTCCATTCTCCACACTCCACACTCCACACTCCACACTCCACACTCCACACTCCACACTTCACATTCTGAGTAGGGAAGCAGCAGTGCCTACTTGTCAGTTCTTCTGTTTCTTCTCAATCCAAACCCTTGCAAGGAAACAAAAATATCTGGGCCTTGCTTTCTCTATCCTGAAACTCTCCAAGCAAGGTCTAAACTATCTGCTCATGGCTGGCAGCATTTATCTGAGAAGAAACCCTGCATAGCCCAAATTATCAAGGGGCATAGTGCTTTCAGCATTGATGGAAACTGCAGTAGTGTTTTTGAAGAATGTGTGATCTGCCAGATCTTGCTGTGTAAACCCACAGAGCAGCTCAAGGAGAGCCTTCTGCCCATCCAGTGACTCTTGTGAGGATGCTGCAGCATGATGATTAAGAGGACAAGCTCAGATGGAGGATCTCCTGCTTTGAGCCTGGGCCCTACCACTCATTTCCCTCTTTGCACTTTAATTTCCCCATTTGTACAGGGCAGGGAATAGGAGTCTTAGTCTCCTGAGCTTGGGAGGATTAAGTACATTTACATGAAAGCTATCTGGCACACAGTGTGCATCTACATAGATCTTTTCAAAGGCCAATGTCGCTCTGTGGCTAAAATCATGCTCTGGAGGCAAACTTCCTGAATTTCATGCTGCTACACCCCAGTTGTCTAGTCTAGGGCATGTTTCTTAATCTCTGGGCTTCAGAGAAACTTCTAAATAAGTAATAGTGCCTAAGAGTTGTTTGTAGGGATGAAAAGCATAATACAGATAAAGAAAGTATTTAGGCACACTAAAGTGGTTAGCCAGAACACATTGTGATTAACGTCATGCCCATGGTCCCCTGAAGCTACTGTTGAGACCAGGCCCTGTAAGGTCCTAGAGCACATTCTAAACACTCCAGGCCCCATTACACAATGAGCCAATATCAACTGAATACCCAGTCTTACTGAATTCCATTGAAAGTTCAGCATATCCTTTCTGGAAACCACCATGGGGCTAGGAAGGCCTGAAGCTAGCCACCACTCTAAAGGCGTATGCCTGTAAGTCGAGCCAAGAGCAGGTGAGCTGATAGATATCATAAGACAGCAACTACAAATCTAGAAAACAATCCCATCTATAACAGCACCAAAAATGGATAAAATGCAAATACATTTGCAAAAAAGTAAAAAAAGAGTGAAATATGAATGAGAAAAATTGAAGAATACACAAATCAATGAATAAGCATTCTCTGTTTTGGGAGTATAAGAATTAATATTGTTTAAAAGTCCATAGTATCGCCAAGGGTATATACAGACTCAATGTAATCCCTATCAAAATTCCAAGGGCATTTTTTCACAGAAATAGAAAACGTAATTCTAAAATTCATATAGAATGACCAGACTGCAGAGAGTTTAAAAAATCTTGAGAAAGCAAAACAAAGCTAGAGGCTAGAGAAGCAAAGCACAATCCTACAGGGGCCTGGAGATACAGCTCAGCCGCATAAGGGCCTGCTTGTCAAGCACAAGGCTTGAGTTCAACACCTGATACTGAAAAAAAAAAAAAAAAACGACAATACGACAATATTTTGATGAAAGAAAATAAAAAGTACAAAAATAAACCCAAGCATATTTAGCCAACTAGTTTTTTAAACTTAATTTAGTTTTAAAACTAAAAATAAAAGCAAGAACAAAAATCAGAAACAAAAACAGCCACACGATTATATATAGCCAACTAATTTTTTTTTTTTTTTTTTTTTTTTGTCTTCTTGAGACAGGCTCTCACTATGTATTTCTGGCTAGCTTCGAGCTCACTTTTGTAGCCCAGGCTGGTCTTGAACTCACACCAATCCTCCTGCCTCAGCCTCCCAAGTGCTGGGATTACAGGTAGCCAACTAATTTTTGACAAGGCAACTCAAGAAAATACAATGAGAAAAAGATAATCTTCCAGGAAATGATACTGGAAAAACTATTTGCATGCAAAAGAATTAAATTAAACTTTTATGCTGCACTATGTATAGACGTCAACTCAAAACAAATAAGGCTATGGATAAACAGATACATGGAAGACCTTAAGGTATAAAATGCCTTAAAAAATAGGAGAAAAAATATCCTTGATATAGGCTTTAATACTGATTTTTTGTAGATATCACACCAAAAACTATAGGGCAAAAATAAGTAGGGCTGCATTAAACTAAGCAGCTTCTGTGTGGCAGAAGAAGCAATCACCAAGCAGAGAAGAGTAGGAAAAAAATATTTATAAATCATTTATCTGATCTACTAATATTTGAAATATACAAGATACCTGAACAATCTCAGAACAAATAAAGTAAAACAACCAACCTGATTAACATATAGGCAAAGGGCCAGAACAGACATGTTTCAAAGAAGACCCCAGGGGTGGCCAATCTGTACATGGCACTGTGTTCAACACCACTGATCATCAGGAAAATGCAAATAAAAATCACAATGATATGTCAACTGATACCTGTAAAAGTCAAAAGATAGGATGAAGGATATAGCTCAGTGAAACAGCGCCGGCCTGGCAAGCACAAAGTCCTGAGTTCCATCCCCAGTACTAAAAAAAATGTGGAGGAATGGGAACTCTTTTACATTGGAAACAGTATAGAGGATCCTCAAAAAAGGAAAATAAAACTATATATGACACAGCAATCCTTCCCAACCCTTCCCCTGGATATTAGTACAAAGGAAGTGAACTAAACACCTGTGTTTCTATGTTCATGGTAGCATGAGTCACAACAGACAGGATGTGGAACAAGCCGATAGCCAGTGACAGATACATAAGGAAGCTATGCTACACACACACAAACACACAATGAAATATTGTGGGCCAGCGAGATGGCTCAGCAGTCTAAAGTGCCTGCTTAGGAAAGCTTAGGCAACCACAGGAACTGATCCCTGGCATCACATGCTGAGCCAGCTCCACCCCCAGGGCAGGCTGAGCTGGCCATAAAAAAAAAAAAAAAAAAAAAAAAAACAGAGTATCATCCCACATTTTAAAAAGAGATACTGCCATTGGTAACAATGTAGGTGAAAGTGGGCATGCATTATGCTCAGTAACATAATACAGAAACAGAAAAATAGTGCAAGGGCACATTCATATGTGGAAAGTAAATAAAGCTGAACATATAGGCACAGAAAGTAGAATGTGCTCACTGGAGTAGAAAAAATGGAAATAAGCAGGTCAAACAACCTGCTCATGTAGCACGTAGCATATGTCTGGAAATCTGAGGTAGAGCAAGGTGACAACAGTTGATAATATAATACAGTTAGCAATAGTAGTGGACATGGAAAACAAATTTTAGATGCTCTTACAATACACACAAAAGTAGGGAACTAAGAGGGTACTATATTCATTTCCTTGACTATATACATTTATATGTATATATACTATACACATATATACATACTTATACTGTATACATATATATAGTGTATACCTAAGTATACACAAATTTTAGAAAAAAAAAAGAAATTGGCAAATTAATTTTTTGCATGCTAAGTTAACAAGTCTCACAGATATTTATAAGAGAGATAAGATTTCTAGTCTCTGAAAAAGGGTAATAACATGTAGGTGATCTTTATAATGAACACATAGTTCATTCAGTAAACCTTGTTTTCAGACAGATGACACAGCACAGAAAATTTACTTAGCAACAGAGAACTAATACTCTCAAACTTTATCTTCATTAAAAGTCAACTTTGAGTCTCTTGTGGCAGCCAAGTGACCATAGGCCAGTTTCAAATATATAACTTATGGCTTTATAATGTCTTTCAGTAAGTGCAAAATGAAATGGCTACTCTAAGAAGGACTGCGAGTTTGACCTCAGCTACATTAGCATCTACCTGTGCTGCTGGAATTAATTGGCCTGTTTGACAGGCTTCAGAAAACAGTACCACTCCTACCATATACACTCCCCATCTCATTGGAGATTTTATTGTGAAAATCCTTCAGTGCATTGAAAATACAACCAAGGAAACAAATGGAAAACACACCAATTTCCTGAACCAACGTCAGCTATCCAATGTCATTGTTCATTATTTTTTAAAATGAAGGCAGACCCTGCCCTACAAATGTGTTTGGCACTGGCCACCTCTGTGCTCCCAGCTGTCACACCCCCATTGTCTTTTCCATTACAGCTTGCAGAATGTATTAGTTGTATTAAAAAGTACAGAAACAGAAAACAAAGCTTGGGTGGCTGCCTGAAGCTGATGTATGCCTTTCTCTCTCAGCTTACACGATGGATTAAGTGCACACTTCATTCAGCATGCTATTCTAGGGAATAACATATGCTACAAATTCCAGACTTTTGACCACAGCCCACTTTAGGTAGCACACAAGAGAAGGAATTTTATTTTTTAGATTTTATTATAATACATTCTCCCACACATAAAACCATCTCCTCCCAATAGACAGGGTGTTTATAATTTGACAACAATGAGGTAAAACAAACTCTGTCAAGATTCTTCTCAACGACCGTCTTATGGCCATAGAAAAATTCCTCCATATTGTAAGAATAGATGTTGGTAAAGAATGGAGGACAAACACTATGCAAAATTCAAGGAATACCTCTGCCTCATCTATGCCTCTCAGAAAAACCCTTTAATATTACTCATTTTCTGCCACTGGAAAAAAAAAAAAAAAAAAAAGCTGGGAGAAATGCATGATCCCAGCACTCGAAAGAGGACAGGTTTATTCAGCTCGCAGTTTCACAGGGTTCAGGCCATGCGTAGTCAGTGGGCTCTAAGGCAGAAACAGCACCATAGAAAGGAATGAAGGAAGAGACTTGCTCTACCCATGAGCCAGTAAGCAGAAAGAAAGGAAGACAGACACAGGAACATGCCAGCTGACCAGCATCCTGCAAGCAGCGCCCAACTCCTAACACCATATTCATCTGTGAAACCATCAATGGTCCCACCCACTGATGGTAGAATCACCATGATGCAATTGCCTTCCTGAAGCTTTACCTCAGAACACATGCTACTTTTGAGAGCAGGTTAGTTCCAAACCCTGATATCAAGGCAAGCAGACTGGAGTCAAACTCTGTAGGAAAAGAACAAGGTATTGTGGTCTTTCTCAACCATAATACCCTGAGACAGGCTGGAGGGGAGTAACTAGTGACTGAGTCAATAACCCATGAAAGCCAGTCTGGACCCAGAATGCCTTGGTGGATGGACTCAGCATCAGAGATCATGTTTTCAACAAGAATCCATACTGCGAGTCTGGTCTCTCTTTTGAACTCTTCACCAGTAAGCCTACAGTCAGTTTAGATGAGTTCCTGACAAATTTGATACTTAGTATTGTCCCCAATACATCCCACCATGGGCTACCTCATTATCACCTGCTCAAGCGTCCTAGAACACACAGGTTTTACCAGCTGAGAGACAGGAAAGCAGCATATCCAACCGAGTCTGAGTTTTCATCATTATTGGACTAGATAGGCACACAATTGGATTTCATGTACTGAGTTCATGAGAGCAAAGCTCTGATAATTTAGAAACATTAAGGAACAAGATATCATTAGGACATGATTGCTGCTGTCCTGAGTCTGACAAGTCATGAGTCTGGAGATGGCAAGACCACACATATGATACATAGCCTATTCCACACACTTGTACTATAGCCTATGGATACTTCTCCCTACAGATAAGATCTAGGCTTCCCCTCTTTAAATCTGAGTGGAGACTTGTGATTATCTGATCCATAGAATATGAGAAAGTGGTAATGTGTGACTTCCAAATTTGGGCCACCAAGGGCAAGAGAGACGGCCCAGTGGCATAAATGCCTGCCTGGTAAGTGTGAGGTCCTGAGTTCAATCCCAGTTAATGACAATAATAATAACAACAACAAGAAATTTAGACCACTGAAAGCATACAGCTTCCTACTGACTTGCTTTCTTTAGCATACACATCCTAGGAGCTATCATAAAGAAATTAAGTTATCTGGTGACTACCATGCTGGAAAAGCATACAGAAAGATTGCCCAACTAGAGGGATAGTCAAGCAGTTCCATCTGTTTAAATCCACAGCTCTTTGAATCATCCTAGCCCAGGCTCCAAACAGATGAGTAAGAGAGCCTCTAGACGATAACAACTTCCAGCTCTCAAGTGATGCCCATTAGTGCCAAGTACAACCAAATGGGATGACCTTGCTAAGCCCTGTTTGGATTCCAGGTTCCTGAGCAACATGTTAGTGTTTTAGGGCATTAAGCTTCAGGGTGGTTTGTCATGTAGTCCTAGTAATTGACCCCAGCACTCTTTCAGCAAGAGTACACTGTTTCCTGAGCCAGAAACTCCCTCTGAATGCCTCTCCTTCTTCTGCCTATCCCTGGAATTCCTGGAACCTCTCTGTTTATTTTTCATTCACTCAACAAACACTTGTGAGCTACCAGCTGCAGGAGTACTCTGAAGACACATTCTCTGCCTTAGGGGCTCAGACTGCAGAGAGAGCAGGAAATGATTAAGCTCAGGCAACTGCATGGTGATCGAGTCAAACTATGCTGGTCCATCAGTCCTGGTTCAATCCTACCTCTGTCAAAACATCTTCCTGGCAGATTTCAGCCCACGTCTCCCCCAAACCACACATACATGCCACTGAGATACTTAGCAATGTGCTGTCACTTCCCCCCTAGGAAAGGATTGCATACATTTCCTCCCAATTCTGTGTTCAGTGGCTTCAAGTTAGTTATTAGGAGTTGATCCTGGGGAGAATATTTACCCACATAAGTTCCTAAATGCCCCACTGAGATTTCCACCAGCCGTTTCCTTTGAGGAGCTAACATTTAAGCATGGACCGCCACTTCTCTGAAGATATCTTTCTTTTGGTGTCCACCAGGGCTTATCTTTTGCAGTGGGTATTGCTTCATCAAAGACATGGATCCTCTTATGTATTCTACAATGGCTAGCAGGGAGAATTAAAATGTTCTCACCACAAAGAAATGGTAAATATCTGAAACGGTGGATATACTAATTAGCTTGATTTGTATATATGTATTGAAACGTCACACTGTACCCCATAACTACATACAATTATTTGTCAAAAAGAAAATAAAACTTAAAAATAGCCCTTTGGGGAATAAAAGCTCTTTTAGAAAATAATTGGACATTTTGGTGGGAAGATGATAAGGCCCTGCTGAGCCACAGAGAACGCTGCTGGCCGAGAGTCATTTGGCTCTTGGGGAAGTGTTCTGGCACTGGATTCTCTTCCTTTCTGGAGAAAGATGCAAAACCTATCCCAGCCTGCCAAGGTGCTCAGTAGATAAACTTCACTGACTCTAGGGGTGTCTACACTCAGGGCCTAGAAAGCAATCCGCCTCCGAGCAGCCTCCGAGCCTTTGGCTACCAGACCAACAGACGTGGGGACCTCCAGTGCAGCACCTGGCTGCTCAGCTCCCCATCCCAGTGGGAAGGCGCTGCTTCCCTACTATCACTCCTGCAACATGCATGCACGATTTCACCCTGAGAAAGTGTCCTCCAATGGAAAGTGGTGGCATTTTCTGACTGTGACAGTTTGAACTGTACTTCCCCCAAAGCACAAACTGAAGCTCTCATTCTTCACACCTGTATATCTGACCTTATATGGAAGTAGGGTCTTTGTAGACTGACGTGGAGGTGTAATCACTCAGTTGGGTCCTACTCCAGTATAACTTAAATCCATAAAAGACAAAGAAAGAAGCCATGGAAATAAACAGGAACACAGGAAGGAGTATGTGAAGCTACACACACACACACACACACACACTCATTATGGTACCATGTAAACTTTTGTAATAAAACTAAGCAGTGGGTTGGGCTTGTCACATGGATTCAAGTTTGCCAAACATGGAACAAGATCCTTTCATTTCAGTAAAGAAGTACACATTTCTTTTATTCCCTAAAGGCTGTACTCATAAATTACAGCTCTCAGTTGAGACCCTCTATAGTTCACATGAAATATATTATCTCAGTTACTCCTCTCTTGTTGCTGGAGCAGATACCCAACACCCAAAATGAAGAAAGGAAAGGTTTATTTAGCTCAGTTAGTGGAGGTTTTTGTCGACGCTCAGCTGGCTTCGCAGTAGAGTGGCACAAGGCAGAGAGCAGCCTTTCGTGGTAGCAAAAAGCAAGAGAGCAAAAGGAGTCGCAGTAGCTCAGGTGGCTAGCTAGCCTCTCTCCCCTTCTTACACTGTAATGCAAATTACCTGCCCCAGAGTGGGTGCAGCACCCACACTCACAATAATCAATCACAAACTCCAGAAGCTCCGCATAATCACATAAGGCTTTGGGGGAACAACTAGACACAAACTATAACAGATATGTTTTATTCAAGGTCAGATCTCCTTGGAAGGACACCCTAGATCCAATGACTAGTAGAAGCTTAACGTAGACAAGTTTAAAGGATCTTCCTCACTCTTAACCAGAAGACAATCAAGTCCTTTGCTGTGACCACACCACAGTTTAACTTCTTCCCCTGACTACGTCTGCTTCCTTCATTTCCAGCCAAGTGATAGCCCATGGACACTTCCCACTTCCCAGTAAACTACACGTGTGGCACCCACAGCCCACAAGAGGGGTCTCAGTCAAAGTGGAAAAATAGAAGACAGGAAATACCTGAAGGGTAAACTGCTAAGAATGTTCTAGAATAAAAAGTGGATACAGCTGTAGAGATAACTCAGCAATCTAAGCACCTACCTAGGCAAGCACAAGGATCAGGGTTCGATCCATAGTACCATATGCTGTGCTGGCCCCACCCTGGGCACACCTAGCTGGTGTGTGCCTTAATCCCAGTGTGGGGGAGTCTGAACCAGGAGATTCACTACAAATCAGAGCTGTATAGTGAGATCCTATACCAAATACATTTTTAAAAAAGAAGTGGATAATCCTTAGGATGAGTGAGTCACATAAAGATCACACTAGGTAATCAAGAAAAACCCACTGCTCTTTCCACCAAGCTGTAATTCATTTCTGGCACTAGCTGGACTTAGTGCAGACTCCACAAGCTAAGGGTTTACATCTCTTCAGGGCTATGCTCACTTTAGAAGCAAAGCATAGAGTCAGTGGATCCCTAGGCCATGCATAGTTTTGATTGACTGCTTACAAATTGCGAAGTTTTCTAACATCCTTAAGTTTAACCATTTGCTAAACCGATTCACAGAATTTGGAAAATGCTGTTTGGTTTGAAGTTATAAAGAGTAAAAATCCTAGTCAGACATCGAGACATGCTCCTGTGGTCCCAGCTACTTGGGAGGTTGAAGCAGGCAGATAAAAAATTCAAGATTAGCCTGGCCAACACAGATGTCCCAACATAAAATAAAAAGAACTGGGATTATAGCTCAGCAGTAAGCACTTTCCTAGCATATGTGAGGTCCTGGGTTCCATCCCCAGGACTGAAAAAATATCAGAGGAAAAAAATATGGGCATGGAAATCTCACAGGATCCTAAACACAGAATTTCTTTGACCTCACCACACAGAACAAGGCACAGCAGCCTTCTAGCATATCAATGTTTTGACTAAACAGGAAGCTCCGCTAAGCTTGACATCCAAAGCTTGGAGTTTCATTACACAGTCATGATTGATTGGATGATTAGCCACATGGTTGAATTCAACTTCTAGCCACCTCTTGCCTTCCTGAAGTTCAGATGGTCTCAAAATCCTAAGCCCTCTAACAATATGGTTAGTCCCCCTCTTAAAGCTGTCCATGAGACCTCCATAAATAGCAAAATAGGAATGGTGGCTATAATGAAAGATATGCTTACTGAGTCTAGAGCAGATACAATTTTAAGAGAGGGGGGCTGGAGAGATAGCTCAGTAGAATAAGTGCTTGCATGGCAAGTGCAGGGGCCTGAGTTCAATCTCCAGTTTCAAAAAAAAAAAGGAAGGAAATTGAATCAATGATACACATTCAGATATCCACATTGAAAATTCCATTGAAAGTGCATGCATCACAATGAGCCGATGTGAGAACTGGATCTCAGATATAGAAGACAGGATTGCAATTAGTGATTAGAAAAAGAAAACAGTATTAAGAAAAGCAAGGGACCATGAGAAATCAATTCAGCAGGTACTAGGAGATGCAAAGAATAATAACAAGACTGACTGGAGTCAGTGAAAAAGCAGGTAGCACAAATGACATAAAAACTACATTCACAGAAGTCTTGCCAGAAAACTTCCCAAAGGAGGCATGCAGAACTATAATTAGGCATGGTTTTTTAAAAAATCTGTGCCAAGGTGTAAAATAGTCGAGATCCAATAAATTCAACACAGGAACAGAATATTTAAAGCTGTTAGAGAAAAGGAACAAATCACATATAAGCGAAAGCACATCAGAATCACAGCAAACTTCTCATCACAAACCCTAAAGTCAAGGAGATTGTTATGGTTTGTGCCTAGTTGTTGCCCCAAAGCCTCATGCAGCCATAGGGTGGATTTTGGAGTTTATGGTTGATACATGATCCAGTGCTGAGATTATGGGTGTGAGTGCCTTGGGACAGATATTACAATGTGAGGAGGGGAGAGGGGCTAGCTAGCTGCCTAAGCTGCTGCTTCTGCTTTTGCTCTTCATTATTTGCTGCTGTCATAAACAGCTGCTCTGTACTGCCATGTGTCACTCTGCCATGAAGCCAGCTGAGTATGGACTAAAATCTCCTCTAATTGTGAGATAAAAAAATCCTTTCCTTCCTTCATCCTAGGTAGACAGATATCTGTTCCAGAAGTGAGGAAAGAGTAGGTGAGACGGAGATCCAGGAATAAAATATTTCAAGTCCTGAAAAAAGCAACCTCCAGCCCAAACTGATGTACCCTGCAAAACTATCTTTCAAAGTTGATGAAGAAATGAGACATTTCTATGACAAAGAACACCAGAGGAAACCCATAAACACCAAACCAGCACTCCAAAATGTTGTGGAGGACATTCTAGAAATCGATAACAAAGATCACAACTTCATGAACCCCAACAGAATGAATCCACCAGGCAAGGCAAGCAATTAAGCAAAAGGAGGAAAAAAGGAGCAAATGACATGACAAGGATAAGTCAATATATGCCAGTTATAACCACCAATCTTAATAGTCTCAATTCACCAATTAAAAGGAATAGACTGGCAGAATATATTAAGAAGCAAGATGCAGCAATATGCTATATACACAGTGCACATTTAATTCAAAATATGCATAGACTGAAAGTCAAAGGATGAAAAATAATACTCTATGGGACAGAAACCCAGGAAAAAGCAGGGGTAGCTATTTGACTTGAAGACAAAGTAGATTTCAAGCCAAGACTAATTAAGGGAGACAAAGAAGGTCACTATATGCTTTTTCTTTTTTTTTTTTTTTCGTGGCTAGCTCAGCCTGCCTTGGGTGTGGGACTGGTGCATCATGTGTTGCCGGGGATTAAACCACGATCCCTGCAGTTTCCTAAGCTTTCCTAAGCAGGTGCTTTAGACCTCTGAGTCATCTCATTGGCCCACACTACATGGTTTTAAAGGGAGGAGTCCAAGAGAAATAGAAACAACCATTAATATATATTAACCAAATACCAGTGTACTCACCTATATGAAACAAATATTAACAAGCTTGAAAAGTCAAATAAGCATTAATGCAATTATAGTAAGGGCCCTTAGTACCTCATTGTTATAAATAGACCAATTTAGACAACAATTAACAAAGAAATATTAGAACTGAGTCAAACTTTTGAACAAATGGACTTAGTAGATATTATAATATTCTCTACCCCAACATCAAAATAAAGGAATGTACACAGAACATTCTCTAAATAGGCCACATATTAATTCATAGAGCATGCTTTAGGAAATGCAAAGGAATTGAATTCATCCCATGCATATTATCAGACCATAGTGTAATGAAATTAGAAACCAATGACAAAAAAAATGCCACAAGAACTTTATTAACACACTGAAATTAAACAACTCCCTTCTGAACAACCAAAGGGTCATAGATGAAATTAAAGAAATTATATTTCTACTATTAAATAATAATGCCAGTACAACATACTAGAACTTATGGAACAACATGAAAGTAGTCCCATGAGGGAAATTTATAACGTTGAATTCTTATATCAAGAAAACAAAGTGACGTCAAATGAAGAACTTAATATTGAACCTCAAGTTTCCAGGAAAAGAAGAGCAAGTTAAGGCCAAATCTTGTACAAGGGAGTAAATTATAAAGATCAGAGGAAATTGCAATGCAATGGAGAGTAGGAAAACAATACAAAGAATCAATGAATCAAGAGCTGGTTGTTTGAAACATCAAATAAAATTGACAAACCTTTAGCCAATCTTATAAAAAAAAAGGAAAGAAAAGGCTTACGCCCATGCAGTTAGGAATGAAAATCATGCTGAATACTTCAGAAATCCAAACTATCTATATCTATTTCAAGAACCCATATTCTAATAGGATGGAAAATGTCAAAGAAATAGACAGATTCTTAGAATCATATGAATTAGCAAAGCTGAATCAAGAAGAGATAAATCTAAGCAAATCAATATCAGATAATGAAGTTGAAAATGTATTTAAAACCCTACAACAAAGAAAAGACTAGGTCCAATAGATTCACTACTGAATTTTAGAATAAATTTATAAATTTAGAGAAGACTTAATACCACTTATTCTCAAATTGTCGAATAAAATTGAAAGGGAAGAAATATATCCAAATTCATTCCTGTAAGCAAACATTACACTAATACCAAAATTGGGAAAGGAGCCAACCAAAAAAGAGAAATATAGGTCAGTCTCTCTAATGAACACAGATGCAAAAGTACTCAATAAAGTACTGGCCAACAGAATGCAACAAACCATTAAGAGGGTTATATACCATGACCAAATGGGATTGATCCCATGAATGCAGGAGTAATTCAATATATGCAAATCAGTAGATATTTTACATCATATTAACAAAGTCAAAGTCAAAAACCACTAAACAAGAGAGAGAAATAAAAGGAATAAGGATAGGAAAGGAAGATATTAAGTTATCATTATTTACAGATGACATGATACTGTACCTAGAAGACCCCAAAAGCACTACCAAAAGACTTCTAGATTTAATAAGCAAATTTAATAGCCAATGAATGAATGAATGAGTTAGATAAAAAAAGAAAATAGAAAAAATAGAAATAAATCATTTTCTGCGCAGCCTAAAGTTAATACACAATCTCATTTCTAATATTTTGTCTTCTCCTTCTCATTCTATTGTATTCTTAAACTGTTCCCTAGTAGAAAAACTCTCTCATTAGAAGCTCTATCCAAAAAGGCCCTGATAATTAAGACAGGCATATCTTCCACAGGCTGGAATATGTCGGTATAGGTAATATGGGCTAGGGAAAATGCACAGGTCTGAACCAAAACCACTCTGGATTTGAATCCAAGACATGCCACCTTAGCTCTTTACTTTACTGATGTGTACAGTAGGAATAATAGCTACTTCACAGAGAAGATGGGAGGATTCAATAAGATAAGATGCACAATGCAGACTATTTGGGTGTGTGTGTATGCGTGGTGCTAGGTACCGAACCCAGGGCCTTGGGCATGCCAAGGCAAGAACTATCACTGTCACACCCCCACCCCTACAATATATTATAGCAAGCACAAAGCATATTGCTCACTAAATAATGACTCCTTTATATTCTGGAAAGTGACAGTGACTGCTAAGTACTAAGAGAGAAGTCAAGTCACACTTAGGCCACCCAGAAGCAGACAGATCAGGTGTGGTGCCTGCCACAGCCAGTATCCTAATATAACCACAGTTCATGGCAGCAGGTGACACTCAGGGAGATTCTGTGGGAATGGGAGAGTCAATGTTGTGGATTTTGTCTAATTGTCCCCCCAAAGCCTCTTGCAGCTCTGTGGTAGACTTCTACAATTTGTGATTAACTCATGATGATGGATGTGAGTGCTGTTGGTACTATGGGTGTGAGTACCACACCAAGCCTGGGGCAGATACCCTCAAAGTAAGATAAGGGAGACAGACTTGCACTCTGTTGCCACTGTTCCTCCCGTTTGCTCTTGCTGTTTTCCTGTTTTTGCTGCCATGAACTGCTGCCCTCTGCCACGTGCCCTCTGCCTTGGAGCCAGCTGAGTGTGGACCGATGGCTTCTCTAACTGTCAGCTAAATAAATGTTTCCTTCCTTCATTTTGGGTGTTGGGTTTTTTGTCCCAGAAATGAGGCAAAAGTAATCAAGAGAGTGACCATCGAATAGAGTGAGTGAACACAAAACTCACTCTTAAGCCTGGCCAAAGATTGGTAAAACTCTGTCAAACAGAGAAATAATAATGAATCAAGCAATGAAATTAGTTCCTTTAGAATCTGAAGCAGATTTCTGGTGCAGGAAATGGGCCAAAGTAGGAGGAATTAGGGGTGGCAAGTAAGAGAGACCATATGAGCCACAAGAGAATGACCAAATTCACCCTGAAGGACAGAAACATTTTCTAGAGTCATTCTGTTTCTTGATAGAATTCCCAAATCGAGTAATAACCCATGTGTTTTGAAGCAATAAGCCATTTTTCTTCATTTGGCTTGAATCAGCCTATTTCTTAGAATCAGGCAGCCTTCAAATATATTTTTAACCTACTTCAAAAAATGGCTGGAAATACAGAGTTTGCTTGACTCCTTGTGAGAAATGGGTGTGCATTGCTGAAAATAGCCACTATTTATGTGAGAAAGTATGTAAATTAAATGACTGGGATCACTTAGAATGCTACTGCAGAAAACACCAGTGCAGCCGTAAGATGATTCACCTCACACAGGTGCACTGGACAGTGAGAATTCATCTGACCCAGATGAAGTATTCTGACCCAACACCTGTATCTCCTTCCTAGTTCTTGAACTGCCCCATGTTGAATCATGGCGGGGCAGTCATAGCAGAGACACCAGCTCTCCTCACACCTCTAGCAGGAGAGTATGAATGCATGACCTTGGCTTAACCATTTGAGAGCTCCCACAAGAATACTAAATCTTCGGAGATGATAGATACGTGAAAGGCACTATTGTATTAGATTGGCAGTGGTAAGTTCACACAGCAATAGAAAATGCACTGAATGTTACAGGGAAGTTATGGTGGAGGAGGGAAGGGGAAGGAAGGGAAGAGAGGAAAGGAGAGGAGAGGAGAGAGGGGAGGGAAGGGAAGGAAAGGGAGGGGAGGAGAGGCTCACAGGCAGTGGGGGCACCTGGCGGGTGTGTTAAGGGACAGCAGGATACAGAGTGGGAGTTGGTGCAGAAGCTGTGGGACACGCTGGTCAAGTTGGTGGCTTGAGATCAGCAGGTGTGTGTCAGGAGGAGCTCTGCTTCCAAACTTCCTTGGACTTTCTCTTAGCTTTCCATTGATTGGATGACTACCAGCCATACTTAATCCACAAATTCCTTTTATGACTAAATGATAAAAAAATGATTTCTGTGGCTTGCAACCAAGTTCTTTGGCTGATATGTGTTGCAAAACAAAAGCATGTCATCAGTTTGCAGACAGGTGAGATAGCATTAGAGATAGGTGAGCGTTTTGTGATCCTGAATTTTAGGACCACCATAATAAAAATAATGGAATTATTACTGAGATTTAACCTGAGATATAGAGGGAGCTAACAAAGAAGTGTTCTGGGAAGTCCTTCCAGTCCCAATCTAGTGGGTCTTACGCTTCACGTCAAGTTTCCTTTCAGCTCCAAAGTACTCACTTCCCAGCTACTAAGAATATTGGCTACAGGTAGAACATGGCAGCCCCAATAGTCATCTTCAGCAAAGGAGTTCCTACACCTAGAGCTGTGAGCTCTCCAAAGGGGCTTTCATATCCAATGACTAGTTTTTATAATATTGACAGTACTGAAGAACCATCCCAGCCTCTACATTCTGTAGGATCATCTGGGGCCTTTGATGTCACAGCCGCAGAGGTCAGCTTCTCTCCCAACACTGAGTTCTTCTTCCTTCATGAAGATCATTTTGTATGCACTTCTCCATTACTGTGTGTTTTCCAGAAAATCTAACATGAGACATTTGCCTACTGTGGTAGGCTGGATCTTAATTCTACCCCTCTAAGCCTATATGTTGAAGGATGGGCCACCAGTCTGTATCACTGTGGAAAGTGGTGGAATCTTTAGGGGCCTGAGCCTAATGGGAAGAAGTTGGGCCATTGGGGCATGGCCTTGCAGGGACTATAGGGACCCCAGTTCTTCCTTGTTTCTCTTGTCTCATAGTTCCCATAGTTGAAGGTCATTGCTTCACTGTGTGTTCCCATATGTTGCTGTAGGTACAAAGTAATGATGTCAAGTGACCATGATCTTAAACCTCTGAAACAATGAGCTAAACTAAATCTTTCATACCTTTAGGTTGTTTATCTCAGGTAATTTGTCAAAGCAATGAAAAACTGATTAATACACATACCTCATTACAGGAATGATTTTCTGTCTTCTTAGGCAAGGCAAGCAGAGCCATGACTCCTGCCTGCACAATGGGGCTGCCTCTCCAGGAAACTGCCTTGGGCAGGTCACTCACCATTCCCTGAGCCTAAACCTGAAGCCATAACTCTGCTGTGTTGGCACAGCTAGGTGTATGATGTGTCTAATTTAGAAGCAGCTAAACCAACAAGACCAGAACTCATTTTGTTTCAAACCTTTGGGATGGAATTCTGTCTCCTGTCAGCCATACCTGTACTGGGAAATCATGTTCGATATATGGTAACCTTTTCTTGTTGATGTAATTATTCTCCCTCAGGCAATGTTTTATTGATACATATAGTTAAAAGAGCCACTATATATTATATTATCTGTAGCTATCACATTAATGGATGCTTTAGACATATTATCTCTGTTTAATGATTCTTGTGTTTTTTTTCCACTGATCTGTAAATTGAACCTCAAAAGATCTGGATTTGTAGCATTTGCCAATTCCCACATCATAAATACCCCAACATGCCTAATTGCTCACCATCCACATGACTTCACTGAACCCCAATGTGTTGTCCCTGAAGGGTGAGGCTGGAGAGAGGTTTTGATGATTGGCTCTGTGAGCTGGCTTCAATACTACATTGTTTTTTTGTTGTTGTTGTTTGTTTGTTTGTTTGTTTGTTTTTTTAATCAGACGATGTTGCAGAAAGAATCTCCTTGGGATTCCTTCATTGGCAGAATGTAAAAATCTGACTACTTTGCCTTTTAAAATGGGAAAAATTAATGTCTTGCATTTAAAAAGGTTGGAAGAATATCACCTCCACGAGTGAATAATGTCACTTTTCGCACTCATCTTCAAAAGTTGAGTTTTCTCCATCATTCTAGACTTCATCTCAGATGCCAGCTGAGAGTCCCTGGTGGCCACAGCATGCCCCTCTCAGCTCTAGGCACCTAGCACAGGTAGAATAATATTCAAAAAGTAGCATGAGAAAAGAAAGCTTCTCTTTTTATAGATCTTCATGTAGTTTCACTGGACTTCAGGAACACACATATTGCTCATATATAGAGACCATGGAATTTTCTCACTTTGAACTTAAAGGGAGATTTTATTTTCTTCCATAGTTATCTTCATTAATATTCCGTAGCCATTCACAAGTGTGTGCCCTGAATGTCCCTGTGTCCCTAGGTGTTAGGCAAATGGAGACTTGAGATATATAGATAGATAGATAGATAGATAGATAGATAGATAGATACATACATACATACATACATAGATACATGATAGGGATAGATAGATAGGTAGATAGATAGATAGATAGATAGATAGATAGATAGATAGATAGATTTGGTACAGGGTCTCACTGAGCAGCTCAGACTCATAGTGATCCTCCTGTTTTCAGCAGCAAGCACTGGGATTACAGATGTGCGCCGCCTTGCCTGGACCTGCTAGCTGGCTCAGTGCACCTGGGCGCAGGGCCAGCACAGCATCTAGTGCCAGGGATCAAACCTTGGTCCCTGCACTTGTCTAAGCAGGTGATTGGCCTACTGCACTATCTTGCTGGCCCTAAGAGGCTTATGCTCTAAAACAGGAGACCTTACCTGATTTTATCACTGACCAGCTATGTGACTTTTCTCTCATTTGTTGAGTGAAGAGTTTAGATCAGTTCAATTATTGCATTTTATGACTTTATATTCTAATGATTAAACCCATTCAAGGACCTTCAAAAGAGTGGTCCTGACAGTAGAAAATTAAATAATAAAGGTAACACTGCAAGTGTACCAGATATTAAATCCCCTTTTCTCCCTATCCTTAAGTAACTCTTCTGGTTGTGCAGAACTTTTACTACTTAAGTGAAAGTACTATATCAAAATATAAAACAAGGCTTTCTTCCAAGTGTCTATAAGCTGCTAATTGGGGGAAACTGCTTTGGAAGCAGTAGGAAGCCAGCAGAAGAGGCCTCAAGGTCATCGTTGACACTCTTAGCTCCCTTGGCTTTGCTTATCTGCTGGCCATAATTGTTTGTAAGAAAGCGTCCAAGCGTTCATTTGCTTACTTTGCTTGCAATGATAGGAATAAATGGCTCCAATCTGATGAGGCAGGAGTGAAGGGAGCCACTGCGCAAATTTGCCACTCTTGGCACTTTCAGACTTCCACAAAAGCTCTGCGGCAATTTGTCTTGTTAGAAAATTCTACCTTGTCCTGTTTTGCAGGGTGACCTGGCTGCCTGTCCATCCTTGGCTCTCTGGCTGGCCACATCCCTCTCTACTGTGATGGAAGCAGCACTGACAAGTCAGTGTAAAAGTCACTTATGAAGCCACCATATCTGGAATGGTGCACTATGATTGGGTGGAGAAATCAGGGATTTGTCACAAAATGGCCACTTCCAAGCACTTTGACAATATTCTCAATCACTATAAGTAATATTAGCATCATCTATAGGTATGGATACTCAAGGGTGTTCATATTTGGCCAAGATCTGCTCACTAACCTAGAATTTAATTTCCATCTGGCCCACAGTGAAGCCTGCTGTTTGCCAAACTTAAGCCTAAGATAAAACCCTGAGAGAAAACATGAAGTTAGACAGAGATTTGGAGATCACGATCCAAGAGTGAATCAGTAGACCACAGAACACATGAGCTTGCCAGGAACAGCTGAAGAAAAAAGGAAAAGACCAACGCCTGAACTCAGGATCTGGAGGATACAAAGAAATTAGAAAGGAAAGAAGCGGGGAGTTATGGTGATCTCTGTTTTGGTTGTGGAGATGGGGAAGAAAGGCTGATGGAGTGGCCTGTCACTATTAATCCAGCAGTTTTCACTCCATGAGCCTGCATATTGAGATTCCCGCCACAGTACAGACAGATGAGTAGAGACAGATGACATGGCTGGCAGGATGCAATAAGAAGAGGCAGGGACCAGTGGTTCTCAACCCTTCTAATGCTGTGACCCACAATACAGTTCCTCATGTTGCGGTGACCCCAAACCAAAAAATAATTTTGGTGGCTACTTCAAAACTGTAATTTTGCTACAGTTATGATTCAGAATGTAAATAAATACCTGGTATGCATTATGTATTCTCATTGCTACAAATCAAACATAATTTAAACATAGTGATTAATCACCAAAACAATATTTAATTATATGTTGAGAAATATTTATTGCTAATCGCAATAAATAACATTTCACCATGGCATACCATGGATTTAAATATGCATTTTCCTATGTCTTTAGGCGACTCTTGTGTTTTGGTCGTTCCACCCCCCGCCGGGGTTGCAACCCACAGGTTGAGAACCGCTGGACTATAGGATATGCATACCTTGCTCTTCAACATAGTAGTCAAAACTTTAGCAGGAGAGATTAGGCAAGAAAATACATAACAGGAATGCAAGCAGGAAAGAAAGAGGTCAAACTATACTAGTTTGCAACAGATATGATTTGTGACACAGAAGATAAAAAAAACCCAATCAACAGTCTCTTAGTGCTAGCACACAAATTCAATGAAGTTGCAGTATACAAAAATAATACACAGAAATCAATAGCATTTCTGTACACTATTAATGAACCCATTGAGAAATAAATCCTGAAAGCAGTACCTAAAATAAAATTTAAAAGCAAAAAGCCATCCTTACCAAGGAGATGAAAACCTACAAGGAAAACTATAGTATCCAAAAGAAAGAGATTGAAGAGGACATTAGAAAATGAGAAGACATCCCTCCTTGTTGCTGAATAAGTGGAATCAATATTGCCAATATTAACAATATATATTTAATGCAATTTCAATAAAAACTCAGGAACATTATTCACAAACCTAGAAAAAAAAAAAACAAAAAAACTAGCATTTATATAAAGCTAGAAAAGACCCAGTAACCTTAAAGTAATCCTAAGCAAAAAAGAGGAAAGCAAGAGTCATTATAATCCTGGATTTCAATTCATACTAAAAGCTGTGTAGTAAAAACAGAATGATAATGGCACAAAAATGAGTATATATTAGGACAGGATGGGATAGGATAGAACAGGGTAGGTTAGAGTCGGGTCGGGTCGGGTCGGGTCGGGTCTGGTCGGGTCGGGTAGGGTAGGGTAGGGTAAGGTAGGGTAAGGTAGGGCAGGGTTGGGTTGGGTTGTGTTGGATTGGACTGGACTGGACAAGACAGGACAGGACAGGACAAGACAGGACAGGACAGCGCAGCACAGGATAGCAGAGCACAGCATAGAGACAACCCTGTTTTCCTTTAGCCATCTTATCTTTGGTGAAGGGGCTAAAAACATGCATAGGAGAAAAGATAGGCTATTTAATAAGAATGGATATCCATTAACCGGTTATCCACATGCAAAAGAACAAAATTAGATCCATTTCTGTCACTTTATACTGAAATCAAATTAAAATTGATCAAGTACCTAGAAATAAAGATAGAGACACTGAAACTACTGATAAGTAGGGAAATAGGGAAAACTCCTAGACACAAAAGAATAGGCAAGAACTTCCTGAACAGAATTCCAATAACATGAGAAATACAACAAATGGGATTATATTAAATTAAAATATCTCAGCTTGGCAAAAGAAACAATCAACAGAGTGAAGAGACAACCTCTAGAATAGGGGAAATTTTTGCTGATTAGCTTCTGAGAAAGGAAAAACTTCTAGAATATATAAAGAACTCAAAATGTTAGAGCCCATAAAACAAATGATCCAATAAAAAAATGAGCAAATGAAATGAAAAGTGCTTCTCAAACATCAAAAATATTAAGCTTCTTTAGCAATTATGGAAATGAAGATTAAAATAACTGATATTTCATCTTACTCTATGTGGAAAGAGTCATTGAGAACTCACGTACAAAACCAGCAAATGCCACTGAGGACGTGGAGGACAGCATCATGGACGGTAGGAATCTAAACTAGTGCAAACTCTGTGAATATTAGCATAAACATTGCTCACAAAACTAAAATTTGAAATCCTGCTTGATCTGTCTATACCTCATTTGGGCATCTTTCCCTACAAAAAGGGGTTGAAAGCATTGTACTATAGTGATATAGCACAGTAATATCTGTGTATCCATGTTAATAACAGCACAAGTCACAATAGCTAAACTATGGAAACCACCTGAATGCCCGCAGACAGACAAATGAATAAAGAAAATGTTATATAAATGTCAACATTATGCAGTCATAAAGAATGGTGAATTTGAGTCAGTAATGAGAAATGAATGGCTCTTGGGACTGTAATGTTTAGTGAATTAAATCAGATAGGTCAAATACTGAATGGTTTTGCCAATACGAGAACCCACAATATGACTAAATTAAAGAGTGAAAGAAAGAAGAGATGGTAAGAAAAAGGCTTTTTGGTGAAGGAAAAGAGGGACAACAGAAGAAAGGAGAGTGCTCAAAAATGATCAGGATATGCTGTATGTGTGTGTACCCATCCTTCAAAATAAATGTAATTATAAACACACTAGTATTTAAAAAAAAAAAAAAAAAAGGGAAGGAAAAAATTTTTAAAAAGGAAGAAACCCCTTATCTATTAAGAAGAGGCAGACTGTACTGAAGTCCAGCTCACCATGGCCAACTCCTACAGATTTTGCAGAGAGAGTTGAAATGCTCAGGATTTAATAAAGTATTCTTCCAACAAAATGGTTCAACAACTTTGAAGTGTCCTGAGCTTTCCTACTCAGCCCCCAAATGTCAGAGCTTTCCTACCTTCACTAGTTCCAAGCCATCCAGCATCTGGTTGTCCCAGAGCTCAAAGCCATGTATATATATGTGTATATATATATATATATATATATATATATATATTTTTTTTTTTTTTTTTTTAATTGGGGGAGGAGTGGGGTTCACACATCATTTTTTATATGATCTGATTTGGCAAAACAGAATTTTGGGGTTGTTTTGTTTTGTTTTGTTTTTTACAGATTTCATTTTATTTTAAGGAGTAAAAATGGAAGAAACAAAGATAGAAAAAACAGTAACAAGTAAGAGTACAGGGGCCTGGCAGGATGGCTCAGTGGTCTAACGTGCCTGCTTAGGAAAGCTTAAGCAGCTGCAGGAACTGCGGTTCGATCCCCGGCACCACATGCTGAACCAGCCTTAACCTCAGGGCAGGCTGAGCCGGCCATCCAAATAAATAAATAAACAAACAAAAGTTCTGAAGCAAGAAAAAAAATAAAATAAAGTAAATTCTAAAAAAAAAAAAAGTAAGAGTACATATAGTACAGAATTTCAAAACAAGAAAAATTTAACAATGGTTGCATTACATATTTTCATCATCAAATCAGTTTAGATCAACAGACATAGGTATGTAAGACTGATCAAACAATTAAACATTACCACTTTCAATAAACATGAATTTTTTTCTCTTCTGAATGAATTTTGTATTTAAGTCACTCTTCTAAAAAATATTATAGGAGGGGCTGGGGAGATAGCTCCAAGGCACAAGTGCCTGCTGGGCAAGTGCAAGGTCGTGAGTTCGAACCCTGGTCCCACAAAAAAAACAAAAACAAAAACAAAAAATATTATAGGGGTTGAGGACGTAGAAAATACAAGATCCTAAAAAAAATTAAAAAAATAAAAAGAAAATACAAGATCCTGAGTTTGATTCCTAGTACCCCCCCCAAATTTATTTATTTATTTATTTATTTATTCTTTTGAGTCCTTACACTAGGGAGACTATATAATATTTGCATATGTAGGTCTGGTTTATTTCACTTATGGGTATATGTTCAAGATACATCCATTTATATATGAAGTCTTCAAGTTTATCATTCCTTATAGCTGAGTAATATTCCATTTTATGAAAATACCACATTTTTTAGACCATTCTTCAGATGATAGGTACTTTGGTTGTTTCCAGGATTTGGCTATCAAGAATTGTGCTGCTATGAACATAGGTCCAAAGATATAACTATGATAGGAGGTCTTCAGTTCTTTTGGGAAAATTCCCACTAGGGTGATAGCTGGATTGAATGGGATTTCCAGTTCTAGTTTTTAAAGGAATCTCCACACTGCTTTCCATAATGGTTGCATTAGTCTGCATTCCCACCACCAGTGGAGAAGCAAAACAGAATTTTGAAGTGAAGGTCATTACTGTCATTTCTCAATGTTACCAGAGGAAAATGGCACTAGTGAGGTACAGATGTGGTGGTGACAGTCACAGGATAATAGTTCAGTTGTGCATGGATGGCAGAGGCTGGAAACAGGGCATTTTATAGCACTTTACAAATGGGCCTGATAGGAAGACTGAAGCATGAGTAGCAATCAAGGCACAGTGACTTTCATTTCCTCTCTGTTTTCTCCCCTATAGGAGCATGTTGGGGTAGAATTGAAACTCATTGCTCTTTGTACTATCCAAAATGTTAGAAACAGGCCAGCCAAATAGCTCAGTGGATTAAAGCACCTGAAAGCAGGTGCAGGAGCCAGAAGTAGAAACTGGGCATAGTGGTGCATGCCTGTAATCCCAGCTCTTGAGAGGCTGTAAACATGCGGGATGACTATAAGTCTGATCCAGTAGTTCAATATCTTGTAGACTCTTTCTTAAAATACCAAAAAAGAAAAAAAAAAAAAAAAAAAACGGTTAGAAACAAATAAACAGTAACCACATAACATACCATAAGAGACTTGGCTGTTTTGCCGGGCGTGGTGGCGCACGCCTGTAATTCCAGCACTCGGGAGGCTGAGGCAGGAGGATCGGTGTGAGTTCGAGACCAGCCTGGGCTACAAAAGTGAGCTCAAGGCCAGCCTGAACTGCATACTGAGACCCTGTCTCAAAAAGACAAAAAAAAAAAAAAAAAGAGACTTGGCTGTTTCAAGGTTATACAAAGAACTTATGATTGTGTCTTACTTTTCTTGTCATTGAGACAAAATACACACCACCACCCACAGATCAAAGGAGGAAAGGTGTATTCAGGTCACAGTTTTCAGAGACCTAAGGCCACAATCAGCTGGCGCCAAGGGAGGGTGGTTTGGTAAAGGGCATCACAAAGAGAAACAGTTCCTGGTAGGAAGAAGACAGCAAAAGCAAGCAAGAAAGAAGGCCTTTTTTACCCTTGGCTTTCATTAGAGACCTGACTAAAAGCCACCAGGAGGACCCATGCACAGCCTACACTTTGGGTTGCCTTGAAATTTCCTAGGCCAGATTATTTACTTTCCCATCCTCAGTCTTAGTGACACTCTCCAAAGTCTCAGAACATGATCCAGACACATGGTCTTGAGTCCAAATGCCAGTGGAGTCTGTATTCCCAACTGAAACTTTCTGAACCTGAGCTTTACCATCTGTATTTCCACTAATATACAGGTACCCACAGCTTTGCCCAGAAGCTTCTTTTTAGCATGGCTTACAGCATTCTAGGGCTGCTCAAGCTAACACCTTGGAATCTTCCCAGGCTCCTCCCAAGAACCACTTTGAAAGGTTTCTGAGCCTTGTGGTCATGTACAGTCACAGCAACGACCCCATTTCTGTGGTACCAAAATCTGCCTTTGTCATTTTCTTGTTGCTGATATAAAATACCAGATACCCATTTTTATAGGAAGAAAGGTTTATTTCAACTCATGTTTTCAGCCCATGCTTGGCTGCCTCTGAGATAGAACAACATGGTATAAGGCCCAGAGCCGAAAAGAAGTTACCCATGTCATGGCAGCCAGGAAGCAAAACGAAGGGAGAACTCAAGGGGGAGATGTGCCCTCCTTAGGGACTTAGCCCTCTCAGCCAGGCACCACCTTCCAAGAGCATGCTCAGCTGCTGAATGCAGCAGCGTGTAATTCTACTGAGGACTCCAGAGCCCCTTGGTCCTGTCATCCTACCAGCCCTGCCTGTGCACAGATGTGGCCTTCGGGGGGCATTCTTCATTCAAACTCTAACAGCACCAGTGATAGTCAAGACAAGAGAAGGGAAGCCAACAACAGAGCTGACCAGGGTAGCTCCTGCCTCCAGAGAGCACGGTGGACCAAGGAAGATGGACTTGCTGATGACCCTGAGTGTAAAGGATGTATTAGAGGAGGTTCCACAGCATGCCACCTCTGGGGATGAGGAGACACAAAGGCTGTGTGCCTCAATTCTGAAGCCAGGTGACAGGCATTTATGGGAGCTGAGGGACACACTTCTAGTGCAGCCCATGTGCACACGTTATCACCACATGTAGGAAAGGGTCTGTCCCAGAAACCATGAGGCTTAAGCTGCTGTCCAGTGCTGTCATTTATTTTCTGTATGCTGCTATGCAAATTCCTTGTCCCTTTAGATTATCCTTATTCATAAATAAGAATTAAGAAAGACCTGTCGTAGCAGCTACTACATAAAGAGAACATAAGCACCAAGTGATACTATGAATGAGGTGTCACAATTAAATATGACATTGCTTGCATTGATTGTCATTTCTGAGCAGTGAATCCACAGCCAGCAAGACTTCAGGTAACCCTGTCGGCTACTCTGCCTGGAACTTTCCTGACTTCGGTAGTGAGAGCCCCAGACCCAGGAACATTCTAAGCCTAATAAGCATGGTGACCACTAGACTGAGACATATTCTGAACACAGGAGCTTCAGAGACCCTGTTGGCCATAACTTTGTTTCCAATTTCCTAAGGTGTACAATTAATTGGTTTTTGGTGATTGTACAACCATCATGGCTATTTAATTTCTGAAAATTCTCATTACTTCAAAAAAACAATTCATTCGTGGTCATCCCCAGTGTTTGCTTCTCTCAATCCCCTGCTGTCACTATTCCACTTCCTATCTCTATAGATCTACTTATACTGAGTATTTTATATACATGGAACCAAGCAATATGTGGTCTTTTAACTGACATAGTGTCATCAAAGCTCATCCATGCTATAAATCATTATTTGACTGTACTTACCATGACGAATGCCTAAATGGTTTCTCCTTTGTGAGATGTCATAAATAGTCCCTTGTGAACAGGCATGTACAAGTGGTGCAGGCCTACACTTTCATCCCTCTTAAGTGGCTCTCTAGAAACAGAATTACTGGGTTACCTGCTAACTCCACAGTTGGCTTTTGGCAGAACCACCAGACCATTTTCCTGAGGAGCTGCCACTTGTCACATCCCACCAGCAATGCATGAGGCTCCCAGTTTCTCCACTTCAACAAAATTTGTGACTGTCTTTCATTGTGGTCACAGTCATCCCAGTGTGTGAGAATGGTACTTTACTGTGGCTTTGATATGCATCTCCCTGATACCGAATGACGCTAAAATTTTTCATGTCCTTATGTCACCATTACGTTCTAATACCAAAATCAATGGTTGCCTCACTGTCCCAAGTCACCTTGCTGTGAACATAGCTGTGGCGATTTTTCTATTTTTGACAGAGAAGAAAAATAGGCAGTGCAGGTCTTCCTCAGACATACCCGTCTGCCACTACAGAAAGAGTCCAAACTCTCTCATGGCATTCTTTTCTATCCTCAATTCTTTATTTTCCCTACATGAACTCTCTACTCCAAGAGAGCTGATTTATTTACTGTTTCCTGAAATACACTGCTCACTGCTCCCCTTTTGGATCACTAGCTATAGAAAATCTCAGCCCATAAATTTAAGAATGTAAGAAATGTTATATTTTCTCATTTTGTATTTGGCAACAACTTCTTTTTTTTTTTTTTTTTTGCATTTTAGGGAAGGGTCTACAGGGTGTTCAGGGTCTCACCACTAGATTGGACCTGTAATGATCCACCTGTTTACAGCCTCCCAAGAGCTAGGGTTACAGGCTCACGTCACCACACCCAGGCTCAATTGCCTTCTCTCAGCGTGGCATAGGGGATCAAACTCTTGGCCCCTATGCTTGCTTGCAGGCACTTCAATTAGGCAACAAGTTCCATCCACCCTTACTTTCCTAGAAAATCCTGCCTGGCTCACACTGGGGGCTCTGCCCAAACCTGGAATGGCATAAGCATTTCAGGGACTGATGCGTTGCCAACTGCAGTCCCAGGGTTAGGAGTGCAGCAAGACAAGGAATGCCATTCTCTGGCTCTCTCCTCCAGAGCTGCTTCTAGGCTTGCCAGTGGCACTGTGATCTGCACCCTTGCTGCTGAGAAGTGCACGCCCCCAGCCCAGTTCTGAGGACTGCACTCACAGGACACACGCATTCTCCTGGCCCCCCAGGGGACTCTCTGGTCACTTTGCTTGCTGTTTGCCCCTTGCATCAGCTCTGCAGTAAGTTGGCCTCTCCTGTAGGACATGACTCTGCCTCCCGTTCACACTTCCTCCTGCTGTGCGCAGTATTTACCACTTCTTAAGGTCCTAGTCACTCCCAGTCAGTGGCTTCCACATGACAAACTCTCCACAACCCAAGGATTCTTAAACTCTTCTTCCCAGTTACTATAGGATCCAGCAATTCTAGTCTTAGTATGTAGCACGACAAATAAAAGCATGTATTCCACAAAATCTTCTACTGAGTTTCATAGCAGCTTAGTTACAAAAGCTAAAAAGTGGCAAGAGCTCAGGTTGATTCAGTCAACTGATGCATAGTATATTGAACTATAATGTTGGCATGTTATAGTTATATGTGGAATATTATTCAGCCATAAAAAATGAATCCGCCTGAAAGCTTGTATGAAGAGGGGAAAATTTCAGACACAAAAGGCCACATGTTGTCTAATTCTATTCATATGAAATGTCAAGAATAAGCAAATCCATAAAGACAGAAAGTAGGCTAATGTTTGCTTAGGCTGAGAAATTAAGGACACTGGAATAAGACAGCTTAAGAATGCAACATTTATTTGGAGGAGGATGAAAATTTTCCAACATTTCATTGTGGTGATGGTTCTATAATGTTGTGTAGACATTAAAACATACATCGTACATATTAAGTGAGTGAATTGCTTGGTGTGTAAATTATATCTGAATAGGCTGTTGCCAGAGTAACCTATTGTCTTTAGCCACAGTTAGACTGCTGACAGATGCTCTCTTAGGGTGAATTTTATCCCTCAAGGACCCTTAATCTGTTGTGCAGATGGAGCCGCTCTGCACTGTCCCGATGGGCCTTGTGCTTTGTACTTGCAGCAGGAGTGCCACTGAGGCTGCACTAGGCCCCAGGCATAAGAGCCTGGGGTGGATGCTCCTATCAACCAAGCAGCATTTGAACTCTTGCCCTAATTTGAAAAGAAATTAGCATGTAGGAGTTTAAGATGTTCCACTTATTTACCTGCAAGGCCACTGCACCATGAACTGAGGGTCTTTTCCAAGAATGTTCCTCAGTGCCACCAACCTCAAGTCCTTACTTCACCTGCATCCCACCTGGAACTGGGAAAGACACAGACATGCCCAAAGCGCTTCTGCCCACATGCCCTGTTGAAGATGTCTAGGCCCAGTTCACTTATTATGATACTTCTGCTTCTTTTCTGTTACTCTCACAAAAATGAGCATGAATCAATTATTAATAGATAAAGTGCTGGCAAGCTAGCTCAGTGGACTAAGCACCTGCTTAGACAAATGCAGGGGCCAGGATTCTACCCCTGGCACCACATGCTATGCCCACCAGCTGGCTCCTGGATGCACTGAGCCAGCCACTGAGCCCAGGCATGGTGGTGCCCACCTGTAATTCCAGAATTGGGGAGGATCACTACAAGTCCTAGCTGCTTAGTGAGACCCTATACCAAAGCCACAAAAAATAAATAAAAACAATTATTACTAGATAGTGTTTATTATTCTACAGGAAATCTGGCTGTGCCATCCAGTGGAGAATTCATTTTCCCATCAAGATAGAAAAGTAGGAAGACTGTGAGAGAGGCTCCTTTGATCATCACCCTGATGATCATCACCCTTTCCATCACCCGATGGAAAATACGGCATCTAGGAGGAATGTCAATCCCCAGTACTGGGCCCAGAGGGAAGGAGAGGGTCGTCATCAGATGACTGGAGCACTCAGCATTCTTAAAAGAAAGTAAAATGGAGTAGTGCAATTTTATGGTACCCACTGATTAGGATTTGGTCATTAAAATCTGCACTGTGAGCAGGTACTCAGGCTGGAACTAACAACGATGCCTCTGCTAGTCCACCATCCCAGCGTGGCATACACCAGTTCCAACACTTGCCCTCCCCCCTAGGTACACAGGACCTTGAAGAGCACCAAGATAAGACTGCAGCACAGAGGAGATTAACTTAGCTGGAGCCGCCTGCACAGTTGGGCTACTGTAGCTCTCCCATTTTCTGTGAGCAAGAGCTATCTTGCATGCCCCAAAAGGCTTCAAGGTGAGAGAACAGAGGAACCTACTGTGCTGAAAACTCAAAATTCCCAAGCCAAATGGAGAATTCATGTGTACCAGGAAGAATCCACGCTAGTGCTTTAGTGAGCTGTCCATAGATATCATCTAATGCTGGAGATACAGGACAGGCTGAGAGGAAGCCGAAGCCTGGAGAAGAAAAACAACTGAAGAAGACCAGAAGCTTAAGCACTGTACATTAGGAACATTTCCTTACAGGGTCAGTATAGACCACCTGTCAAAACCTAGGACACAAGTGAAAAGCGGGAAATCTGGAAGAGAAGACCATGCTGACCTTCACCACTGTGTCTGGGCCTCTCTGAGTGGATTTGGGGCCCCAAGAGGTGCTCCTTGCCTGCTAAAGTCATTGGTTTTTCTCTGCTGCCCCTAGGGAGGGAATGCAGATGGTGGCAAGTGACAAGTTAGGCTGGCTTTCAATTGGGTATTTAATATGATCCTTGATGCACTAATAAGCATCGCATCAGTCTCACATGCTAGAGAAGCCTCCAAGTGCACAACTGTCAATCCCAGGCTCAAGATGGAATATCCACATGGCTTCCTACAGTTTCCGATGGCCTGGTCCCTGGAGCTTTTCCTCAGCCCAATGTTTAATTTTAGCATCAGTTCATGTCAATCTTATGCCTTACTGATAAGGAAATGGTCACATGAAGGATAAGATTACTTTTGAGTTCCTAGAAACAAAACATCAAATGTTTAGAGTTTATGGCCCTCTGATTCCTACTCACAAAATGTTTCAGCAATCCAGTACTGAGCCAACAGAAGCTAACTGTACAGATCAAATCAAAGAGGAAAGATCTAAGTAGCTGGATGAATATCAGAGAAACAAAACCTGAGATTCACAGTGACCAAGGGACAGGACTGGGCCAGCCCAGCAGGAGCACAGCTGTGACACACGGCATTTGGGAACCTAGGATGAGGCAGAGCCTCACCTTGCCAAGCCTCTGCGTTGGCTTTCTGTGCCTGTTCTCGGCCAGCTCAGAGTTAGAATGAACCCTGCAGATGAATCACCCCCTGCCCTTGGTGTCCATCTGGTCATGCTTCACAGCTGGCCTAGTTCGTCATTCCCCACCCTCGTCCATGTCCAATTCCTCTGACTGCTCTTAAGAAGTGCTCTGATGTCTCTTCTCAGCAATTTTCTGTGGACTAACCCCTTATTCTTCTCCTTGGCTATAAATCCCCAGCTCTTTGATATATTTGAAATTGAATGCCTTCTCTTTCACCTATTGCAGTAGAGTTGTCTCGAATTACAATAGGCTTGAATAAAGTTTTCTTTACCATTTTACCCAGTGTCTGGTGAATGCTTCCTTTTTATTACTGGAGCTCTTATTATATTCACTTATAAAGTGCCTTTTCAAAAAAAAAAAAAAAAAAGATGGTTGAGGTGGGGCCCTACAATCTCTTCATTTTTCATTCCAATCATTGAATGACCACTATACTTCTTCCCCAAAATTTCCAGTCTATCTCTTCTGCCTGAAGACTTGATGGTTTTCCTGACAAATGCATATGGCACTAACTACCCTGAGAATTTCATTTGGAAGTTAAGTGAAAAAGCCAATTGTGCATTATGTATCTGAAATTACTTTCATTGGAATGCCTTGGAATGAAATTATCAAGCCTCTCTTTAATTAATTTTGTTCTGAAGTTTATTGTGAGGAGCTTCTGGGATAATGCCTCAACTCTGATAAGCGAGATGAGCTGCTGACTTTGAGATTCCTGAAAGCCTGGCTCCTATAGGCTGGAGAAGCACAACCCATCTCCCCCTATCTCTTCCCCACCACCCGTTACCTGGCAACTGAAATGGGCCCCACTGCAGGTAGAAGCCTAAAGAACCTCCCAGGGACAGCTGCCTCCCTCAGTGTGCTCATCAATTCTAAATGAGACCATTATGTGGATAAGTTGAATGCAAATGACAGTGGGCTTTGTCAAACTGTTAAAGGAGTTGGAAATTTCAGGAAAGTAACTGAATAAATAAAATGAAAGACTCTATAATGCAAAAGTTTCACTCTTAAGGGGAGAAAAAAACATATTTGGAAATGGAAGATCCATTTTCTTTTGTAAAAGTGAAAATTTTTATCTCTGAGAAGAACTTAGTCTCTGCGACAATCCTAATTCTATTCTCCCAAATTTTGAGCCCATTGCAGAGGGAAGGACAGCAACTGACCAACATGGCAGGAGAAGCCAGGGATATCTCCACTCAAACCATACCACAGGGTCCAGCTGTACAGCTACTTTCTCTTAGTTCAATGAGAAGAAATATTTGTATTAATAGTGTTTAGACAAGATATCATGTCTGCATGTTGTACTCCAAACAACTACTATGAAGACAACAATATGCAATGTATTAATTATTGGAACTGTCCTACTAACCTGCTTTGAAACTGCCTCATTGTTATTTCTTTTTCATTAAAATTAATAAAACTTAAAAAATAAAATAACAAAAAAACAAACTGCACCTCAATAAATGCTGCAAAATGTCAAAAAAAAAAAATGTGAAATTGTCAAGATTTCCCTCAAAATGAATTTTTTGTGGGAAATTTTCAAAATACTTCCAACAAGGATACTTTATCATATACCTTGCTTTCTAAAATATTTTTCCCTGTTTTTAAAGCTAATATTTGTTCTATTTTTAACATAAGAATACAAAAAAGTCTTCCAATAAAATTTAACTCTCTAAGGCTGAATTTGCTGAAAACAGGATTTTAGAATACTAAATCCATGAGGAAGTTCAAAGAACAGCTAAAGAGTTTACCAAGATTTTTGTGGTGTGTGTAACAGGGCCCTATCTGAAGGCTGGGTCTGCAGGAGCCCACAAGGTAGTTAAAAGCAAGATGAGGCTGGACCTCTTACCTTCATTTTGTGCCTGTCTTCTTTATTACCTTCAAGCTCTTGATCAGATCCCGCTCTGCATTTGACATAATCCCAAGCAGTATCCATAATATAAGGTTGATTAGCCCAGAAATTTATCTCATCCCCCTTCAAGCTTTTACAGTGTCCCATTCCAGATCCCCTGGGGTGATGGTAACAGTCACTGCCCTAAACCTACAGTCACTTCCAGATTCCAGCAGAAGCAGATCCCTGAAAACTATCCTATACAAGGTGGCACCCCTGTGTCAATTACACAGAAATGGGGGCTGCCCTCTAAGCAGCATATGTCAACTCATGCTGAGAACAGCTTTGTCCCCTCAAGCAATGAAGGCTCTCCTAGAACTTCACAGAACTAGTCCTGGAATACTGATCCTCCAGATTAAGATATGACCAGCAGTACCTAAACTGCCAGCCATGCAAACTTCTCAGATGGGCAAACTCCAGTAGTGGCCATTTCTCCCATTTCTAGAAAACTCTGAGTTTCTTTAAGCTCCCAGTAGACAGATCTTGAGCCTCTTGATTTGTCCTTATCAGCATGGCCATGTTGAGAAAAGCTCCATTTCCTCTCTACCGCTCTCATCTCCTTGACTGGCTTTATGGGACTGAGATAGGCTCAAAGAAATAAAAGCTAGGTAGAAAGAAGCTAGGAAATCATAATTTAAAAGTATATTTCTTGGTTTCAGCAACTGATAACATTTAATCCTAAACCCAAAGTCACTACTTTGACTCTCAGGGGCAGAGTACTTGTCTCACATGCTTGAGACTTTCGGTTCTGTTCCTAACATCACAAAGGAAGGAAAGAAAATGCTGCAAATGGTGGGTGATGAACTGATATGAAAGATGGTGTAAGGAAGGTCACAATGTGCCTCTGAAGCTTTGATAAAGTTAATCCATCCAATGAACCAGCACCAGACACATTACTCTGGAAGGCTGAGGCAGGAAAACTGCAAATTTGAGCCCAGGTTGGACAACTTAGCAATTTAATGAGACTCGGTCTCAAAATTTAAAAAAAGGATTAGAGACATAGCTCTGTTCAAAGACCCTTGGTTCTCTCCTCAATAATGAATAAGATAAAATGATCCCTGGTCTTAGAAAAAAAGAAAAACCAAAGAAGATGCATTATGTGCATAGACACACAAGCCACACACACCAGGAGCGAGACACCAAGGAAGTCCAGGTAGTTGGCACTTAAACAGCACCTGGTGCTTCAGAAAGAGTGGGTGTGCGAGGTTCTGGTGGTGACGGGAGGTGCGGACAGGTCATGGGCTGGTGAGGCAAAGACGTGCCTCATGAGCAAGGCTGCCCCGCAATGCAGATGGCCTTCCTGTGACTGTCAGCGGAAGGCCCTTGTGCTCAGCCCCACGTGGGCAAGGGACTCTGCTTCCCATTTAAAGCTCCTTGCTAGGCAGAGGAGGAGCTCAGGGAGCGACCGCCAACATCCATCCCCTCCTAATGCGAGCAGATAGGATTTTTTTTTTTTTTTTTTTTTTTTAACACAAACCGAAGCTTTCAGACTGATTCCTGTATCTACAGAAGTCTTCAGTTTCTCTGAACAACCAACTTTGACAGGTTAAGGAAGTATGGCTGGGGTGGGCTATTTTGCTCCCGTAGCTGGGACAGCTCCCATTTCTTTTCTAGGGAGTTTCTAAGTCCAGGATTGTAACTTACACTATGATGTCTCCTCTTGCCAGGTCTAGGGATGAGGAGAACTGTTTTCTAATTCTGGAATATGAGGTATCAACAAACACAAAAGGAAGTTATGCTCCCATTTCAGGCTCGAGGAGAGCCTTATGGGAAAGCATTGGTGACACTTTAATGAAGAACCACAGGGTCCTGAAGCACACACCTTCTTTAAGAGCGAGGCTTGGCAAGGTACCCATGAAGCGGGGGCAGCTCTGATTCCCCCACATTCTGCCCAAAAGCACAATTGGGGTTGAAAACCAAAGCAGTAACAGTGTTAGTTTCTGCCTTGGCTCTAGGCTGGAGGCATTTTGACTGGGCTTCTGCAGGGCCCTACTAATCTAGACCTAGAGGCCATCTCCTTCAGGACCCTTCTAAAGCCACTGGAATCCATGGTATTAGATCCCACCCATGAAGCCAGAACATCTGAATAATGGTTCCAGCAAGGAATTGTCGTGGGCTGATTAAGCTGAGGAGATAGTTCTTTTGTAATGGTTTGTGTCTAGGTTTCCTCCCAAAGCTCATGCAGTTATGGGGCAGCTTCTGGAGTTTGTGATTGATTGTTGTGGGTGTGGATGCTGCACCTACCCTGTGGCAGGTAATTTGCATTACAATGTAAGGAAAGAGAGTCTGGCTAGCTGCCCGAGCTGCTGCCGTGCCCTTTGCTCTCTGCTCTTGGCTACACCCTTGAACGGTTGCTCTCTGCCATGTGCCAAGATATCCCAGGCAAATCTGAGTCGGTCACCTATTTGATGTCAGCATTCAGTCATCTTATTAGTCCTACCTAAAAGGGGGCCAGAATACAGAATATGGAATATTTTATCTTTACTATGGGTAGCAGGCTTACTAACTAGGGAAAAAAGAAACAGGAAAAGTTGAGGAATAAAACCCCATAGCCTGATCTTTAGGTACCTCCCCTCCCTTCTTCCTATGAGAATTCCAACTTGAGTCAGGCATCCACTCTTGACCATATGACTAAGCCAGTCACAACAGTATTAATTCTAATTCCTTTGTAGGAACTGAAAATGGCCGGGAAGTGTAATCTGGACAAAGAAGTATGAAGCTTCCTTTCATTCCAGTGCATGGTTTGTTGAATAACCATCAAGAAATAATTTTCAGTGTTAATATAGACTCAAGAAAAACAAAATTATTCTATGAGCCAGAGGATATGTCCCAAACAGACATCTGAACAGTGACGGCATAGCAGCATTAGCCCCAGGTGTTAAGGTAGACACAACCGGAGTGTCCAGGGATGGATGAATGTATACACAAGGGGTGGTTAATACATACAAGAGGATATTATGCAGCCTTCAAAAGGGAGGACATATTGACCTGCACCACAGAATGGATGAGCCTCCCACACTAGGTCCTCCCAAATGTCTGGAGGAGGTTGCTTCTCTACACCCTTCAGTGCAAACAATGGAAGGAGAATTAATTTTTTACTTGAAGCAATGAACTCAACATGAGAGTTCCCTAAGGAATTATCGGTCTCATGCTGAGAATGCCTGTGAGCTCAGGAAGAAATTTCACACTTGACTGAGATTCGTTCATTGGTTCCATTAAAAGCAGCAGAGCCATTTGCTAACCCTGTTGATTCCATCTTCTGAAAAATGAGTAGAGAATTAAAAAAACAAAAAGATGGGAAGGAATGCTAAATTGCAAATAAACTAAATCTACCTGCTTTTCACAAAGGCTCCCCCCTGGGTGTCCCTGTGCAAGTCTGAGTCCTCTGACGAAACAGTTAGTGGAGACTTGTTTCTTGAGAAAGGGGAACAGATGGCTGGGAGCAGCTTCAGAGGCCATGCAGGTGTGACAGTTGTGAGAGAAGAAGGGAAGGAAAGATGGGGCTGAAAGGTGGGGCTGACTATAGCCCAGCTGATGAGAACACCAGGCTGAGGGTGACCCAAGGTCGGGTCCACACAGGCTCCACTTCACCCCCTCTGTCCCACTCAAGTTGTGTGTGTGTGTATGCACATGCATGCACACATATGCATGAGCACACACACATGTGTCTGCGCAGCACCCAGTGAATTCCACCAGCCACCCTCCTCACCACAGGTTCCCTGAGTGGGTGCCTGAGTGGCACACACAAGAGCCATGCCACAGCCTCCCTGCATCCCTGACCCCTGCTGCTCTGCCCCCTCACCTTCCTAGGCGTGACCTGCCCTGCTTTCTGCAACCTGGCGTTCTCAGCTTATTAACCTTTTTTTTTTTTTTTTTTCTGTCCCCCTGGGTACCAGGATTTTATTTCACAACAGAACCACTGGGAACCTGGCCTGGGTTCCTGGGGCACACACATGGCTCCAGACACGGTGGGACACAAGGTGACAATCACAACAATTACAGCTGGGGTCATGGGTTCTAGGTGGCTCTGATGGCATCTACAGAAGCAGTGGCAGGAGAGGACCTAACTACCTGGGCCTGAGGCCTGGGTGCTGGCCTACCACAGCCTAATTGGTCAGGGGGTTTCTGAAGTTCTGGCTGGCAAACTTGGTCTTGCTATCCAGCTCCTCCAAATCATGCTACCCACGTCCTCCTTGATTCTGAGGATCTGGTTGTACTTGGCCAGGTGCTCAGATCGGCAGGGCATGCCAGTGCTGAGTCCCACCACCAGGTCAGCGATGAAGGTGTCTGTCTCCCTGGGCCAGTGGGACACTATGATGCCCCGGCTGTTGAACTGGGTCAGCTTGCACGCCTGCAGGGATTCAGTCACAGTGCCCATCTGGTTGACTTAGAGCAGCAGGCAGTTGGTTAATACTAATTCAGCAGGGAGCTACAAGAGAGCTGCAGCCACTATCTCATCCTGTTATAGACAGCTAAATGAGATAGAAATATTATAGGCAGAGAGGGCCCTTGAGAGAGCCAGGGCGAAAGATGAAAATGCACCAGGGTTGTGGCTTCAGATGCATCAGTTGGAGGCCAGGCCTCACCATAACAACAAGGAATGGATGATAGAGTGATAACACCTGATCTATCAAAATCCAGATAGGCATCACCCACCTCAGTAGGCACCAAGATGCCTGTCCATCAACAGAGAAAGTCTCTGTTCTCTCCACTCCTGCCCACTACTTGACTCCATTCCCCACTGGATCAGTACTGCCAATGCGGCTATGCTAATAACCTCATTGGTTGCTTACAGCCATAACCCACATCGCATCCTCATGGCTGTGCTGTGAAACTTCCCCTGAGAAGGGGGGTCTGCAGGTTACCCATTTAGGTCCCTTCCTGTCCCTCTGGCAGGAGCTTTCTGTCGCTCAGTAAATATGTCTTAATCTTTTTATTATTTTTATTTTAAAGAGAATTAAAAATAGAAAAAAAAATTAAAAACGATACAGAATTTCACTGAACAACATGATAGGAATTCAACAATGGTTGTTACATTGCATTATTTGTTGTCTTCAAATTAGTTGTTCAGATTACCAGATATAAGCATGAAACTTTGGTCAAAAAAATGTAAGCATTAACTTTCTTTCAATAGATGCATAGAAATCAGCAATACAATTATCCAAGGTATCCCATGTATATACATGTGTATTTTTTATCTTTCTTTGAATAAGAGAACCTTTATTTACAAATAATATCCTTTAAAACATACACAGAAAAGGATTTGAGTAAAAACGTGCTTTAAAAATGACAGGAAATGAAGCCAGATTCAGCTAAAATCGAGAAAAGGTAGTGCTGTCCAAAGTCAAAGCTATTAAAAGGCCACAACAGGGTTAAAACAAATAGAGTCAGAGCAGCCATATCAATTTTCCCTGGACTCCTCTATTTCCAGTGTTTTCACTTTACAAGTGAACAGCCAGCTCAGGTGTACTCACGCTATTTGTGGTCTTATTTCTAGCCATCTCAAATAACGGTGGAGCCATTCATTTCATAAATATAGTATCAGAGAGGCTGCCTCTGTACACAAAATACACTAAGAAAACCGTTTCTCAGAAGGGCTGGAATTCCCTTCTAGGAAGAGCACCATAAAGCACGGAAAGCACTATCAAAATCCATGCACATTATCTTGTAGGTTCTTGCTTCAACTCAAGCCAAATTTTATTCCTTCCTGAGATCTTTGGTGAGAAATCTGCAATAGCAATTTCAGTCCAAGTGAAAGGCTGCTTTTTTTTTTCCCTTCAGTTCAGAGACCCACATATTCTCATTCATCATAAGATGTAAAAAGTATCTAAGCTGTTCATAGGTAGCCTTAGTAACAGAATAATTGCAAAGAAAAGTGGCTACCAGTTATTGCACCTGAGACCATTGCCAATAAGAAGCTATAGTAGTTTTGTGATCTTGGCTATATGTGCTATGTTAAGGTGACTTTTGAAATCTTGGGCTTTCAAGTTGGTCAGTTTTTCAACTTTATAAGAAGGCTGGATGATCAATGTCTTTCTTCAGGGCTTATAATACAAAGCTGGCTGGTGTGGAGTGAGTTCTTATGGGGAAGACTGCCCCCAGATGAAGCCTGAAGACTTGGTCCTCCTTCATCACTCCAGGTATTTGGTGTTTCTTGATTCTGTTTGATGCTCCGAGCCCTCAGGATTGCCATGACAGCTGCCCCCCAAGAAGGACAGGGTCTGTTGGGCTTCTTTTCATTCCCTCTCCACGTGGCTGTCTTGGACTTTTCCATGTTTAGTAGCTGCTGAAGCTCCTTTTTTGTTATCAGGGAGGGCCAGAGAACTGGATTACCGACCAGATCCGTTGTAGAATGTCTCTTCTGTGGATCGGGGTGGATCATACTCTTGAGCAAGCTGTAAAAATCTTCCGTGAGCTTCTGAGGAGCATCCAGGAAGTCAGCCCGATGGATGCTTTGCCACGGCTTGCCAAAGTTGGGTAGAGTCTCCACCCATGCCACCGCTGCAATCACTAATGCTAGGGAAAATATGTCACTTTTGGGAAGGTGTTGATAATTCTCTTAGAAAAATCTCATTAGCTAGGAAACAAGTATCTCCTTCTTTTATTTCTGTTTTTTTTTTAATTAATGTCACACATCTCAGGTCACCAATTTTATATATGACACTGGCAGAGAAAAACCAATCAGCTTCATTTTCACCCTCTTCTGGGACTCCAGGGGAATCACTTAGGGGGTTATGGTAAATGAAGATGCTACTGGGCTTGATGTCCATGTGTACCAAGTTACGCTTGGGGGTGTACTTAAGCCCCAAGGAAAGTTGCAGAAGCATGTCCTTCAGTTTTGGCTCTGCGAAATGATTCCCAGACTCTGAGTTCGCAGATATAGCCTTTACATGCTTCCACCATGGCAGTATTCCATTTGAACGTACAGATAGTAGTCTTCTGACCAAGAGGAGTAGTAGCATATCACATTGAGGTGATGCACAAGCACTGCATAAGCATGAACTTCACGTAAACACAAATCTTCTTTTGATAAAGATTGCAGAGGATTTGTAGAGCACTTTACAGCATAAACACATCCATCCAGCCTCTTAACACACTTATAGACAGTACCAAATTTCCCAACTCCAATTTCATCCAGCTTTAACAATTTATTTTCATAGTGGCTAGGCATGTTGTTTTCTCCTATAATGCTTCTCTTGAGAGAAAGCCTTGTGATATGTCTTTCTGCACCAACTTCTTCAAAATATCCTGGGACTTTCCTCTTGTCCTTTGGTTGAAAGCATAGTTTCTTATAGGACTCAGAGATGAAAGGATTAGTCTTGAGTAGAAATTGTTGTGGAACACTATTCCCTGTTGGAGAAATCACCAGCTGGCTCAGCAGAGTTGTGGAAGTGGACGGGAGCACATCCTTCTGCCTGCTGCTGCTGCAGGCTATGCATGCTGGTACTGCAGTCTTCTTGAACAGGTCTGAACTTGGAGTCTGTGGCACCGGATCTAGACGTTTTCTGTCTTCCTTCTGAGGGACACCATGTTTAGGTGTCTTCTTAAAGGGAGTCCTGGTAATCTGCACACCTCCAGTATTATACCTCTTGGGACTTTGTGGGGTGTTCCCAATGTGTGCTATGCACTTCTCAGGGCTTTGGCTTGAGGTCTCTGTGTCCACAGCCCCTTCCTTCTTGAGGCGCAGGCTTGAAGTCTTCACATGCTCAATGTCAGACTCGGGGCCTCAGCTCTAGGCCTCCTCCCACTCTTATGTCTTCTGGTCTTCCTTCTCAGATATGTCTTCATCAAATAAAAAGATTAGTTCCTGACTTGGATTTTTGCTAGTACCTTCGTCATCCATCTCAGGTAGGGTGACCATACCGTAGCAAGGAGATCTCTCCAAAGGAAACCGTGAATGTACAGTCAGAAGAAGTGAACACAGTAGTGCTACAACTTCGCCTAGAGCTCTATACATGTGTGTTTTCCCCTTCCCTGCCTCTTTTTTTTTTTTTTTTTTTTTTTTTTTTTGGTACTGGGGATTGAACTCAGGACCCTATGCTTGGCAAGCACTTATTCTACTGAGCTATCTTGTCAGATATCCCCTTCCTTCTCTCTTTTCTTTTCTCCTGTCCCTCCTCCAAGCTGTTCTTACTCTTAACCTGTGTTGTTCCTAGAATTCATTCTCTGATTTTACAGAACATGAACTTGGCCTATTGGATATCTCGCAGATTGGGAGTTACCATTCTTCGCTTATATCACATTTAGAGCTTCTGATAGACTCCTATTTCAATGTAACCTTCGCCAGGCACACTCCTGCCACAGGAGATACAAGATAAATGAGCCCATTGTGCAAGAAATGGAAAGGCAGGTCGGGATTTCCCAACATAGCTACACTTCAGAGGCAGCCTGGGAGCACAGAACACGAGCCAATCTACAATAGCCCATAGGGCTCTTTGTTTTTGTATGGTCAAAAGCTAAGAATGGATTTTTTTTCTCTTAAATGGTTGAAAAAGACATACCATATGAATTTACATTTCAGCCGCCACACAGACAGTTCTGTGGGAATAAAGTCACGCTCTTTCCACTGTATCCTCTGTAGCTGCCCTCGGGCTGTCAGGACAGAGCTGGAGTGATGCAGCAGGAACCCTATATCCCCCACAGACATTTCACTGGGATATTCCACTAGGGTTGCTACTCCCTGACCCCAAAGAGAAGTTTGCCAAGCCCTGGACTAAGGCACTAAAATATCCTTAAGGGTTTAATAGAAGTTGCTTCCTGGGTGCTGGGAAAGCTAGGTTGGAGGCACCCCAGGAAGCTGCAGAAACCACCTGTGCTATAGGTGTTATGAGCTCCAGGTTTCTGACACCACACACTGAACTCCCCTAACCAACAAGAGAAAAAAAAAAAAAAAAAAAAAAAAAAAAAAAAAAAAAAAAAAAAAAAGGGAGGAACAGACAGATCCCCGTGACAATCCTGGGTACTGCATGCCCTTTTAGAAAGGTCTGGTCTTTGAACTAACTTAGAGTAAAACGGGCCCTAGTCTACCTCGGAAAGGTAAGATTCCCCCTGTGGGCTTTGCTAAGGAAACGCATTGGTCCTAGTGCCAAGGAGCAGTGCATCAAAGTACCCAGTATGAGAGCTGATGAAACATAATTCTCTCTCTGTCCCCAACCCCATCCCCATCCCATTCAATGTCCATCCTAATGCATTAAAGTCAGAGCCAGGTCTGGTGGCACATTCCTGTAATCCTAGCACTCGGGAGACTGAGGCAGGAGGATCATTGTGAGTTCAAGACTAGTCTGGGCCACACAGTGAGCTCAAGGGCTGCCTGAATTACAGATCAAGATCCCGTCTCAAAAAGTCAATAAATAAATAAATAAATAAATAAATAGCCAGATATGACAGTGTGCAACTATAATCCCAGCCCTTAGGAGACTGGGGCTGGAGAATCACCTCAAGCATCCATTCAACTTCTCTTAGGACAGCTCTGTGTACTCCACCAGTCTGCCATTAGTTGCACAGGTAATACGTGCTAGTAAGTATAATACAAAATGTCAAATCTACCTGTGCCCCACAGGCTGGGAGTTAGTATGGGAAGAGATTGGAGGTGACAGAGGAGACTGAAAAGAGGAGGTGCAAAATTGGAGGCCCTAACAACAAGCTGTCCTCTGAACCCTGCTGGCCAGGATGCAGCTGGCCACCAAGGGATGTCACAGAACATGGTGGCATAGACAGGGATCTTCTGCAAGTGAGAGGCCAAGACCGCCTAGTCTATAAGGAGGGGAAAGGGGGGCTCAGAAACTTTAACTCATGGTTAAAAAGGAAGTAAACACATGGAAGAAATGTAAGTTAATAAAAAGAAACATGTTTTGCAGGTTTTCTCTGAGTTTGATGCCATCTTAACACTTTCTTTATTAATAGTTTTGTGTTCTTACAACTCCAAGAGATAGAAAAATGATGTGCTTAACGACAGGTAGCCAACAGCCAATCACAGTGGCAATCCACGGAACCCCAGAACTCAGGAATTTGAAGCAGGAGAATCACCGTGAGTTTAAGGCCAGCCTGACCTACATAGGGAGAAGCCTTGTCTCACACACATGCACACACACATGTGCACACACAAATGTACACACACGTACACACATACATGCACACATGTATGCACAGGTATCAGTGTCCAGACAGTACCCACCAGAGCAGTGGTGGCCTGCACTAGTGACTACTGATGGCATTCAAGAATGAGATGTTGTTCACTGAGGAGCCGGGGAAAGTTTGCACATTTTTTAATATTTATAGGTCTTGGATGGGCAGCAGTTAGGAAGGGAAAGCATTTGGAACAAAGGGACAACCTTTAAGAAAGTAAAACATTATTTGTCCTCTTATTCTTGGGGATCTTTTGCATGTGGAATCCCTCTTCTTAGCGCCCAAAGCAATTCTTTGTTTATGGTGGGCCTGCCTGTCACAGGTGACAATGCCAGTTATACATCCATGCATAGCAGCTTGCGAAGGTCTACATTCTTCCAGATCTGAAGTCAGAGCATCTCCTCGCCTTTCCAGTTAACACGGAGCCAATGCATTTGTGTGATGATCTTGCTTAGGGTATTTTGAGCTTTGGATCCTCTCACTTGCTACTGAGCAAGTACAGGCTGAAGAATATGCCCTGGAAGCAACTGACTATAATGGAAAAATCCCATTTGGGAGCCTTTGGCAGAAACCAAACTCTCATTTCCTTCCTGCTGGCCCCACCTTCCCTGGAACTGTAGCAGACAGAGAAAGTGGCATTGAACACACCAAGGAGAAAATAGCAGGATCCTCGGGACATCCTGGCAAAGGCAGGATGACCACAGACACCCTACTCATCCTTTAGTTTCTGACAGGACTGTGCCAGACGAGTCTCTACACCAAGCAGCTCTATCCTGGGGAGCAGCTGCAACATCAGCCATGCAGATGTTTAATTTGGAGTCTAGATTATTTCTTACATAAATAAAAGGCAGAGATGCAGCCTCTGGAAACATGTTAAGATATGGTCAAGAGAACAAACACTTCCTGGGCTTTGTTGAGAAAAGAAATCGGGATGAAGAAGCCACGGCCTCTTTAATACTCTGGTTCTCAAAATGCACTTACAGATCATAGCATCAACAAAACCTAGCCACCTGTTAGAAATGCAGGCTCTCAGTGCTGTAACCTTTGCTCTACTAAAGCCTCCTGACAAGTTGCTGCTGTCCATCTTCATGAGACCGAGCACAACACGAGAAAAGTACAGAAGCTGTGGCTTACTCCATCCCTTCTGCAAGTGGGTATTTGGTTTGCAGTACTGTGTGATTTAAACTGATATGATTCTGCATCAAAAAGACAAACACAGGAGGCTGGGTATGCTGGCATGCACCTGTAATCTCAGTGCTTGAAGGGCTGAAAACAGGAGGATCCCTATGAGTCTGATCTGTGTAGTAAGACCCTGGAGACCTTGTACTAAATGCATAAAAAAGACAAACACCATCGCAAAATAAAAAGTAAACATAGGACTGGAGACGAAGCTCAATGTGAAGGTGCTAGATTTAATCCCCAGTTCACACACACACACACACACACACACAACCATGTCTGTGACAGTTAACTGATTATGTCAACTTGAGTTTAAAAAAAAAAAAAAAAAGGCCCAACACAGCTGGACCAGCACGGTTCTGGGTGTGGCCAAAGGGCTTTCCTGAGAGCAGAGGACCCAGCCTGGGTGCGAGCGGCACCCGCTCATAGGCCAGCAGCCTGAATGGAATAAAGGGTCAGGAAGAAGGCAGGCTCCCTTCTGCTTCAGAGGGACGCCAATCTTCAGCCCAGATGCGGTGTCCCAGCTTCCAGTCGGACTCTTCGGCCTCCTGAGAGGGACTCACGTGGGACACTACGGTGAGCTCCAGACTTTTGGATCTCCGGCGCACAGACAGCCCTCCTGTGCCATTCCTCACCAGTTCTGCGGGCGGCCCTCAGAAGCCTACCTTGTAAGACCTTGTCTATTCATGTACCTTGCACTAAATCTCTTTCCCTAGTGAACACTGACCAATACAGTGCCAATACATTTCGCGGAAGCAGGTGATAAGGCCAGTGTGGAGGAAAGGAATAGAGCAGCTCTTTCAACTCCCATATCATTGCTGCTGCATAAAATAGGAGCAGTTCTGGGAATGTCAGCATCTGGTGAGGCTGGTGGTGGGTACAGGGGTTGCAATCTGAGGACCTGCCTCTCCAGTCTCTCTGAGACTTCTATAGCAGGACTATCAACCATGAACTTGGCTAAAGGAGACACACCTCCACTTCCTGATGACAGGAATATTCCAAAACCCTAGAGAGCATCTGGTCAGGCAGAAGTGGATTAGTTTAATGTTGAGGCAATTTTTGCATTTTTAAAAATAGGTTAGTTCAGCCGGGTGTGGTGGCACACGCCTGTAATCCCAGCACTCGGGAGGCTGAGGCAGGAGGATCGGTGCGAGTTCGAGACCAGCCTGGGCTACAAAAGTGAGCTCAAGGCCAGCCTGAACTGCATAGCGAGACCCTGTCTCAAAAAGACAAAAAAAAAAAAAAAAAAATAGGTTAGTTAGTTATTTGGTACAGGGTTTCACTACACAGATCCGACTCATAGTGATCCTCCAGTATCAGCCTCCCCAGTGCTGGGATTACATGTGTGTGCTACCATGTCCAGTTCCAGTAGCCAGCATGGTGCGCCTGATTCTGGGGCCAGCCGGCATGTGGTGCTAGGGATCAAACCCAGGTCGTTGCACTAGCTAGGTAGGTGCTTAGACAGCTGAGCTATCGCCCCAGCCATTTTTCTTTTTTCATTTTTAAACTACTCCTTTTCCTAATCAGCATCAGCCCTTAGCCCCTCACTGGGAGGGACTTGGGAAGAGAAAGTAAGCCCAGATAATTTGGACACAGCGAGGTAAAACACAGATGGGGTCCAATGAAGGGCCCTAGGGTGCTGAGGGAAAGGAAGTGAGAGGACTGCTCTGAGGGCCACGCGACACTTCCCAGCGTGCTCCCACTCTTCTGGCCCTGCCAGCATCTGCTTTTTTTAGACTTTCTGTCACTGGAACAATAAAAATCCCTCCCATCCCCTCTCTGTTCATTGACTTCCGAGGAGCAATGCCGAGGTTTCACTCGGTGCTACAAAACTAGATCCTCCCCCTTTACCTCTAATCTGTTGAAAGCAAAGGCAAAGGCACATTGCTCACTGTTTTGGCACCTTATGGCCCTGTGACTTGGCAACGAATGAAACTCTGATAGGAGAAAGGAAAACATACATTTTGAAATGCCTACATGTTCAGATAAAAGGGAACATGTTTTATTGGTTCCCTTTCTAATCCATTTTTATTCTAAGCTCTGGCTAAATGCCCCTAAAATGTCTGTGAACAGTTTGTCAGTTAGCAAAGGTTGACAGCAAACACACATTCCCTCCCCAGCCAGCAGGGCCTGGCTTTTTAGAAGGAGAGAAAAAGGGCATAAGTAATTCCACAGGTGATGAAGTGGAGTCCTGGAGCATTTGTACGGCCCCTCAACACCCTCTCGCCAGGGCATCATGGTAAGGAAACAAAATCACACCTGCACAGAGCAGTCCCCTTCTGGTCAGAGGTGGGCGGCGCTCATGCTCACAGCCCATTTCCTCAGGTCCCGGGCACCAAGGACTTCACTTTCCCTCTCAGTTCAGAGAAGCTTCCCTCTAGACCCACAGGGTGCTGTTGCCAGGACCCCTGAAGATACCAATAATAGGCGCAGGTGCCCCAGCCCCTTATACAACACCATGTAGTGTTTGCACACCCTTCCATGTATTATTTAAATAGTCTCTAGATGATCTATAACACATGATACCATGTAACTGTTATGTAAATCATTGTACTGTGTTGTTCAGGGAATCAGAACAAAGGGGGAAAAAAAAGCCTGTGGAATTTTTTTTTAATGCCTTCCATCTGCTCTTGGATGAATCTCCAGCTGCAGAACCCTCAGGTAGGGAGAGCTGAGTAACTGTACATATAGACTGATATTAGCCACTGTCACAGTCCTTGGCACTGTGTCCCTCCCTCACCATGGAGGTGCTCTGACCCCTGTCCAGATGGCTCAGCCTCCTACCTGGCCAGGCAGAGTTCCCTACAGTGACCCCAGGGCTTTTCTGTTGCGGTAGAAAGAAGGAGCATCACCCCCCTCCCCAAGGAGTGCCAAATCTAGCACCAGGTGCTGCTTCTTAGAGCAGTTTTGTTGGACCTGAAATTTAGGGGCGGGAGCACAGTCGGCTGTGGCATAGGGTTCCTGGGTAGCACAATGGCCATCCAGCCCACAAATGCCTAGGTGGCCATGACCAGGGTTCTGGTTCCTCCCTAACCTATCACATCTTGGCTTCTGGAACAGATTCCACTGGTGCTCTTTCCACTCTGTCTTCCAAAACTCAAGACACCTAAGGCTGGACACAGAGACACAGATCTCTTGCCTAGCAAGCACAAGGGCAGGCCCTGGGTTCAGTCCAGTCTCTCCACCAAACAAACAAAACATAGCAAAACTCAAGACATTCACACAGAGCAAGAGCAAATGTTAAAGAAGAACCCACAGATCTTATCATTTGCATAGAATGGCTGCATAGAAAGAGGATAATCATTCCTCAGACTCCACAGATTAGAATCACAACCTAATGGTACTCTGTCCCCAGAGTGGCACAAAAGGAAGCAGGAAAGAACATGCCCAACACCCTGGCTGCTGGCTCTGACGCGGTGCCTGGGGAAGGGAGCCCTGTCCAGATGGCTCTGGATAGGCAGAGAGGCAGACAGGTGTTGGAAGGCACCGCCGAGAGAGCCCGGCAACTGCCCCAAGCAGGTTTTTGCCTGAGCTGGCAACGGGAGCCACTCGGCTCCCTTCGCACTGTCATCAATCATGCCTTTGGAGAAACTAACTGTGCTGGAGTTGATTACCAGCTCTTAATGGAAATATACGTTTCACAGAACAGTCTCACATATAAGTGTTTGAATGTGAAGTGGCAAAATCGTGTGACTAGGTTCAAGGGCCAAAGTGACTGCCTGATTACAGCCAGGGCAGGGTGAGGAGAAAGGGCACTCAACACAGCTAGCACCCAAAGGTGCTGATGCCTCTACAGCTCTGCTGGGGATGGGAAAGTTCTGGAGGATTAGCTCAGATAGGAATAATGACATTAAGCACAGTAGAAATACAATGCACACTTCCTAGGCTCTGTGAGCAGCCTCTCCAACCCAATTTTCTTTAAGTCTTATATGAACCCCATCTTACAGAGGAGGAAACAGAGGCTAAGAGACATGGAGTAGCTTCCCTGGGACTCACGGGAATTCAGACCCAGGTCCACCTGGTTCTAGAACCTGAGCTCTTAAGTAGGAACCAGTGAACTTTTTTTTCTTAAAGTCTCGGACAGTAAATACTTTATACTCTAAGAATGTATATGGCCTGTACCTTGGTTTTTTGTCTTGCATTTTGCTGTTGAAATTTTTCAAAAGATAAAACTTTTTGTTACTTCTCTGGCAACACAAAAAATAGGTCACCAAATAAATGTGGTCCAGAGCCAACTTCTTGATGACCACTGCTCGAAATCATCATAGCACATTTAAGCCTAAGTTGTGACCTCTCTCTGCCATAGAGGGGCCCTATGCAATATTGGAAAACAGGAAGGTGAGGTTAAATTCCTAGCCCTCTTTAAATTTTAACATTTATTATATTTATTACTCTAGTAGTTTCTTTGTGATTTTTAGACAAATCTTTAAACATGAGCATCATATAGTAAGCTATTGCATATCTTTCCTGGAACAAGGTGATTATAGTTTCGTAAACTGCAAAATATCACCTAGCCCATCTGTAACAATTAGATGTGAAAAGAGTAACATCATCATCTGCTACATTTAAATTCTCCTTTAATGACCTTAATGGACAAGTCTAAGTTTAATCACATGAAGCATAGGACAAAGAAATAAATTATAGATTCATTCGCACACCTACGGGAAGTTATAAGGTTGCTCTAATATGTACATGAAAACAAAACAAAAATGTAAGTTATTACCTTTAGGCAATACAAAATGTTGGGCAAGAAAGAAAATATAATTACTGGTTAATTCACGGATTAGGTAAGTGTTATGGTTTGCATCTAGCTGTCCCTCCAAAGCCTCTGCAGTCATGGGGTAGCTTCTGGAGTTTGTGATGGATTCCTGTGGGTATAGATGCTGCTCCTGCCCTGGGGCAGATTATTTGCATTACAATGTGAGGAGGGGAGAGAGGCTGGCTGGCTGCCTGTGCTGCTGCCACTCCCTTTGCTCTTTGCCCTTTGCCCCTGCCAGGAACTGCTGCTCTCTGCCCTGGAGACAGCTGAGTGTGGACTGAAACCTCTACTGACCATGAGCTAAATAACTTTCCTTTGTTTTGGGTGTTTAGTATTTGTCCCGAAATGAGAGAAGAGTAACTGAGACAGTTTGATTAACATTTACTGGGCCATACCAAGGCAAATATTAGTAAAGACAAAATGATGATAAATGTAGTTTTAACCGATCTTAATTGGCTTTATTTGTGAATCTAAAATTGGGCAGCAGTCTAGACAAGTCTAGAGAAAAAAAAGGATTCAGAGTGTTTTGTACCACAACATGAGTAGGTTTTATTTCTACACAAAGAAGAGGGTGGGACATACAGAAATCAGAAATGAGGTATGCAGACAACCCCACTGGTAACAGCTCATGTCCAATTGGAACATGGTTTAATCAGTTGGTCGCTAGTGAGTACTGAGACTTGGGTACTTGTTATAAGTCTATATGTATATCAAGTTAGGTTACGTATGCTGCGGACACAGAAACCTTTAAGCCAAACTTAAAATAAAATATATATGGAGAGAGATTTAGATCAAATTTATACAGTTGAACAATACTATATATAAGCTGGGCATGGTGGTGCACTCCTGTAATCCCAGCACTTGGGAGGCTGAGGCAGGAGGATCGGTGAGAGTTCGAGACCAGCCTGGGCTACAAAACTGAGCTCAAGGCCAGCCTGAACTGTACAGCGAGACCCTGTCTCAAAAAGACAAAAATAAATAAATAAATAAATAAATAAATAAAAAATACTATATATAGATTAAATAAAAATTACAACAGAGTTATATAAGGAAGACAGTAGTGGGTAGAATGAAAGAGACAGGCAGAAGACTGACCATGAACTAAATCTACCTTTCCTAATAAAAAAAAATCAATATTACAACATGAAAACTATAGAGAAATTGCAATATAAGGATGTTCTATAAAGGTGGGGATTTGATTACCAAAATGTTCTATAAAGGTGGGAATATGATTACCAAAATAATCAACTGAAAGTTGAAATAGTTGTCTTGGGAGATAGGAAATGATGGAGGATGTCCCTAAGCTACCTATGTTTGTAAAAGGTCTTCCAGAACTTTACTTGACTATGTGCATAATACTTGGATAAAATAAAGTGAGGGCTGGCCAGAGAGCTCAGTGGATGAAAGCACCTGATTAGGCAGACACAGGGACCAGGGTGCAATCTCCAGTATGCTATGCTGGCCCTGCCCAGCAGGCATGCTGAGACCTCAGTTGAGACTGGGTGTGCTCCAAGAACTCCCAGTTCTTGGGAGGCTGAAAACAGGAGAATCACTAAGAGTCCAATATATGCAGTGAGACCCTGTAGACCCTGTACTATTAAATAAATAAATAAATAGATAGATAGATAGATAGATAGATAAATAGATAAATAAATAAATAAATAAATAAATAAATAAATGCAAGCAAGATGTAAAGACACAACTGGAAGAGAGATAAGACTATTCAATAGTCTTGTAACAACAGAAGGAAAATTTTAATTACTTAGAGTCTTCCATTACAACACGCATTTCCATAACAGAAATTAGCTCAGATGGCCAATGGTAAAGTTTAAGATTCAGTTCAGCATAGTGTGAAAGCCTCAGTTATGCTCAATATTTCTAAGCAAGCTACAGCTTTCAAAATCAAGCAGCGGCCACTGACCGTGGCACACAGTAAAGCAGCTGAGTGCATAGTCAGCCGTGGAGCCCAGGTCTGCGCGGAGGGCTGCCCGCCCTGTGTTGTTCCCTTGATTGGGGGCGCCATGACAGGCTCCTGCTGAGGCTTCTCCAGTCTCTGGACATTTTCTTTTTTTATTTTTTTTATTTTTTTTATTTTTTTTATTTTTTGTCTTTTTGAGACAGGGTCTCGCTATGTAGTTCAGGCTGGCCTTGAGCTCACTTTTGTAGCCCAGGCTGGTCTCAAACTCATACCGATCCTCCTGCCTCGGCCTCCCAAGTGCTGGGATTACAGGCGTGCGCCACCACGCCCAGCTTTGGACATTTTCTTTATCGCTATGCTTAGCACTCGCTGTTCTCTGATACAACCTCGACAGGAAGGTGTGCTTGCTTTTTGTTCTGTGCTACATTTTCTGCAATGTATCATTATTTGTTAGACATTTAAGCTGTCTTTTAAACAACCCAACAAGTGTTATTAGGACTCTTTAACTGTTTGCTGATGCTGTGGTTCCTGAGCAGCTTAGGCTGTCAAGTGGTTTCCTCTTAGCTTCAGTTTTTTCCATAAACTTGTTATTTTTAGTATCTGATTTTACAGAATATCAAGATCTTCAGGAAAACTTTATCATGGTACATGGAAATTCTCATACCAACTAAATATCAAATATGGGTTATGATTGAAACATATAGTATAAGTTTAAATTTTAAAAATGTACCACAATAAACAAAACCACATTGTCATTAATCCTTCCCAAAATATCCCCCTCACTTAGGCCATACTCATTCCATTGTTCTTACCGTCTTCGGAAGCTATTCTGGACGTTTTCTTCGGTGAGTGCCTCTCTAAGATGTGATTTAAAAAATACGGGAAATGCTGCTGCCCAGTGCAACCCAGCGCGGACACAGCTCCGCGGACACTCTCCTGCATCAGCGTCCACACGGTGTGCCACGTCTGGCTCCAGGTTTCTACCCGCTCTTCCTCCAAGTCAAACTAGTCGGGAGAGGGAGAGATTTTTAGTAGCCAGGAACACCAAGGCAGGTGTGACAGAGTAAGTAAAGACACAAAAGACTTTCAAAACTGCTGCAGAAAGTGGCAAGAATGATGGGCCATGTTGGGGCCAACGAGATAGCTCAGGAGAATAAGCACTTGCCTGGCAAGCGCAAGGGCCAGAGTTCATTCCTGGTTCTGAGTAAAAAAAAAAAAAAAAAAAAAAATGATGGCACAAGCAGAGGGGAGCACTCTGAGAGGAGCATACTGAGGGAGTATTTTGAGTGTTCTAACAATAGAACACTAGGCATATGGCATTGTGTATTTCACCATAATGCAGTTTTAAAAATCTAAATGCTTGCTATATGTTTTGATTATATTTCACAAGTGATTTTTATTTATTTATTTTATGTATGTGGTACAGGGTCTACACAGCTGAGAGCTCAGACTCCAATGACCCTCCTATTTCCACCCTCCCCAGCGCTGAGATTATAGATGTGCACCACCACACCCAGTCAGCCAGCACAGCAAGTGCTGCTATGGATTGAAAATCGGTCACTGCCCTTGCCCAAGCAGCTGCTTAGTCCACTGAGCTATTTTCCTGGCCTTGATTTAAATGTTTTTGGAGAGGTCTCACCATGTAGTGTAAGTTTGCCTCAGACTCACTATGCAGCACAGACTGGCCTCAAAGTGGTGATCCTCCTGCCTCAGCTTCCCAAGTGCTGGGATTACAGGCATGTGCCACCATGCCAGGTTTCTGGGCCAGCACAGCATGCTGGGCCAATGCAGGAATGGGGATCAAACCCAGGTCCTTGAGCTTGCACGCAGGCACTTAGACCACTGTGCTATCTACCCAGCGTTAAATTTTAAATAATGTTCTAAAATCTATTTTTTGAAGCACAGTGGTAAGAAGAACTCTAAAATGATCCTCAGGTTCCCCCTTCCTGGCATACAAGCCTTGTATAATCTCCTGCTCTATACAAAGCACAGGCGGGACCTCCAAGCATGAAAAATGCCACAGCTACAACGACACTAGGCTAAGTAGCAAGGCAAAGAGACATTTGCAGGTGCAATTAAGGCTGGTAACCAGTGACTTTGACTCAATCAAAAGGAAAATTACCCTGGAAGTGCCTGATCTAACCATGGACATCCATTCTAGAAGAGGCCCGAGAAGTCGAAGATGCTCCAGCTGGCCTTGAAAAAGCAAGCCCCCATGAGTACTATAGCTACAAGGTAATGTTGCTGGACCTAGGAAGAGGACATCAGGCCCAGCTGAGACACCCCAGCCAATGCCTGGAAAACTCACGGCAGAGTGTTCAACTACTTCATGCCTGCAACGATGCTATGATTCAGATTTAACACCCTGAAAGCTCATGTGCCAAAATCTTGGCCCACAATACAACAGTATTCACAGGTAGGGCCTCTAGGAAGTGATTGGACCCTGAGGACCCTGACCTCATCAGTGAATTCATGTGCTGACAGATTCATGCTTCAATGGCATCATGGGAGGGGATGGAAACTCACAAGGTAGGGCATGGCTAAAAGAAGTGAGTCACTGAGAGGGAGCCTTCAAAGTACACTGTTGCTCTGGATCCTTCCTCTCTCTCTCTCTCTCTCTCTCTCTCTCTCTCTCTCTCTCTCTCTCTCTCTCTCTCTGCTTCCAGACCACTATGAGGCAAGCACCACAGACCTCAGATGAGACTCCTGCCCCAGCTCTGCCCTACTGTGTGCTGGTCACCCTGATGCTCTGCCCAAGGCAGTGGGGTGAGTGGCTGTGGACTGAGACTTCTGAAATCCTGAACTAAAATAAACCTTTCATTTTTGTAGATAGATTTCTCTTGGGCAATTTGTCACAGTGAAAGAAAGCTGACTAATGCAACTCCTGATTCAGAGAGCCTAGGAGTAACACGTACATGTTGCTTTAATCTGCCAAGTGCATGGTAATTTGTTACACAGCAAACCAAAAACAAATTGACTTTATTCACCTCTTTTTCAGTTAGTTTTGTTGGGAGTAGTCTTTCCAAAAAAAAAGGTGCAGGACTCAGCATCTATAAAGGAGAATTTTTATTAACTAGACTTCAAAGTATTTTTAAAATGCTATGTTAGTCACCAGGAAGAGCATTAAGCATCAATAATGTGCTGCAGAGAAGGATTTCCAGCACATGTACTGAATCACAGAGGAGGTAGTTTTGGCCTCTGAATAGAGACCAGCAACATCCTCCGTGGCAAGATAGTCTAGGTATAGTCTTGTAGCATGGGGAGTGGAACGGGCCATGGGGCAATCACTGGAATATTTGCTCACCATCTCGATGGGGAAAGTGGGACAGAAATGTGTTCCTAGAGTCTCACATTGAAAGTAACAACTCTAAATGTGTTTTGCATGAAAATGATGTTTTAGCAGCAGTTCAATCCGTAGCACAGTAGTGCTGCAAGCTGCATCCCTGCAAGCTGCCAGAAAGAATTTCTCGGGCCGGAGAGATAGTTCAGGGGCACAAGTGCCTGCCTGGCAAGCGCAAGGTCCTAAGATCAAACCCTGGTTCTAGAAAAAAAAAAAAAAAAAGTACTATCTTTTTCTTTCCCCTAATAAATGTATTCTGCTCATAAGAAAAGGGGGACTACTCACTTGGGGCCCCCCTCCTGTCCCTCTCTCAGGCAGGAGCTTTCTTTCCCCTAATAAATGTATTCTGCTCATAAAAAAAAAAAAAAAAGAATTTCTCCCCATCTTGTACCATGGTGGTAAGAAGTAAAGCTTCCCATGGCCTGAAGACATTCCTAGTATGGAAGACTTTGGAGCTTCACTGTCACTGATCTTGTCTAAAGCACCTATAATCTAATAGCATTTCAATCAACCAGAATGGACCTGATAGGGAGCCTCAGTTAACTGGAGGCTCCTTACAGGTTTCTATTAGGAGAAGGAAGGATAGCCAGCCAAAGCACAAATTCTGATTATATACTCTTGATTATTTAACATGTGCCTCCACTGAGACAGTCTTGATGGCAGTATACATTTCTCCTAGTTTGCATTGCTACTTGCAGTGACAGGATGAACACAGAGATTTAGCAGTCAACACAGTGGCTCAGGAAGTCTGGACAAATTTCACCAGTAAGTTAACTTCCACACTACAGATTGTATTAAGAAGGTGGGACATCAGACACAAAGATTTTTTTAATAACAAACAGTTAGAATAATTTTAGTATGATTAAGTCATCTTTAGGAAATCTACCTGATTGGGCTGGTCAGAGAGTTCAGAGGACAAAAGTGCCTGCTTAGGCAGGTACAGGGACTGGGTTCTCATCTCTGGCACCATATGCAATGCCAGCCCAGCTCCAGGGCACACTGAGCCAAAGACTTAGTCTGGGCATGGTGTCAGGCGCCTGTACTTCCAGCGCTTGGGAGGATGAAAACAGGAGGATCACTAAGAGTCCAAGCTATGTAGTGAAATGCTGTAGACCTTGTACATGGGCTCTAAATTTTGAAAAATCTGCCTAACCTTTTAGAATGACATCTGAGAACCAACACCATATTCTTACATTGTCCAGCACAGAATGCCAGCACAGAGGCAGAATCCTGGATGTCTGAGAGCAGCTGGATTGTACCCTGAAGTGGAGACCACTCTACATCTCGAATAAAAAGGAAAAGGTAATTACCCAAATAATTTAGCCTTTTTTAAAATCCTCTCAACTGAAAGAACTAGATAATTACAAATGACTTATTTTGTATTCTGGGCATATTTTAGGTCATGTTTGAATTATTCATATGAATTCTTCTATTGTTCATTTCAGTTGCCTGTATGGAAATCCTCTAAAGCTCAGAAATACGCTGTCATAGGAATCTGAGGTCGCAGATCAAAGGCCCTGAGTTACAAGAAATGTCACCCAACTGAATGGCCGATGATGTGTTCATTTAAAGACCAGACACAAGAAAGGAATTAGGGTTCTGTAGGATGCCTCAAGCCCAGCTCTCTGCAGCACACAGAGCAATAATTGCACTCAATTACAGCCTAGCATGTGGCTTCTGGCACGCGAAAACCTCCCTGCATCACACCATCTTCAAAGAGAAGAAGAGCCTATATTGGCTCTCTTCCCCATTGCTAAATACCAATCTCTAACTTAGTCTCTGAAGGGCTTCCAACATGTCTGCTCTGTTGCCAGCCACTATGAAATCCCAGGCATAGCACAGTAAGTGATGACACTGATATTTCCAGAGAACTTCAAGATCCGTCCTGATTCAGAGATGAACAAAAGATTCTCACTACCTCAATCTTAAAGAAATGCTGTTGCTCTGCTAAAGCAACATGGTGGAAAAAGAAATCAAAAGCCAAGCTCAAAGCTGATCATACAGAAAACGGCCCACATTTGGAGATGAATTAAGTTTGATTTTTAAAGTTTCAGTTAAGCGTACTTGTTTGTTCTTTCTTGGAAATACACACCCACCAAATGTTTTTAAAAAAGAATAGGTGAAGCTGAGCCAAGCAAAACAAGCCCAGGAAAGCAAGGCAGCAGATGAGGGGCATGTGCCACTGCTCTTCAAGTGCCTCACCAGCACGCCACAGCTTTACTGCTGTGACTCTGGGTAGACAGGATGGGGTCCCAAGATGGAAAGCCGAGTTGCATTTTAAGAAGCTGCTCATGCTCTGATACTGAGAAGGCTTCAAGAGCACTAGTTTCTCAGGTCCCATTGTTTAAAAATGTATTCACATTCACATATTAGCCCAATTTGGGCTATCAGGAGCAGTGAAGGTGAATCTTTTAGTTTTCAATGACACAAAGCAACTGCTGAGGCACATGTGCTGTGGGCTTGCCACCATGGATCTAGAAGATGTCACCCAAATGCAAGTAAAGAAGATGCAGCCAGATGGGAGAGAATTGATATGGAGAGCAAAAGACGGAAGTCAGTAAGCTGGCTAGGGAGTGGGCATCAAGAAAGTGACAAATATGACCAGCAGTATATGATGATAGAACTGTAACTGTCTGTAATATTAAAAGAGCAAAATTATGCTTCTATTCCTATAAAAGAGCCACGAGTGAGCGTAACATATTGGTTATCCCATAGACCCAAATGTTCTATAAAATGTTATATAGCACATAATAATCCTATTATAAAAGATATATAAATTTAATATGCCAGCTTTAAACATTAAACATTTTATATTCCTTTATAAAATTAAAAAGTAATTGGAGGACCAATCTAGATGTCTCAGGATTGGAAAAAAAAAGATGTCAAGTTGGAGCATCTGTAGCATGCTTTATTTTTCTTCCATAAGTCATCTAGTAGCAGACACTTAAAACTGCCCCAGTGGCCAAACAACACTTGGACAAATATACTGTGTACTTCCAGAGCCCATCTGAGGCAACAGGGCTGGGAAACACTCTGGGTCAGGAAACAAGGGAAAGAGTGAAAAGACTAAATTTACTAGCCTGATTACAGTCACGAAATAATTTGAAGCTAAAAGAACAACACTTTCCAAGTTGTTCACAAAGTGAGGTGTCCTGCAACTTTCAGGTGAGGTATTTTAAAGGAGGGGCTGTGACCTTCTGTTTAAAGACAAAAGTCCAATAGGTAGAAAGGCTGGTTTGGACATTCAAGAAACATCCTTAAGAAGCATCAAGACAAAGCTTGTTGATTTGTGCAGGTAGAAGGGCAGCAGTGGCAAATGAATATTAGCTACATACACAGACATCTGTCAAGTAAGGAAATGCATGAATGGTAATGGGAGATAGAGCTGTTATCATCTGAGTAGATAACCACAAATACAAAAATAACCTCAAGCGACATCCCTGCCCATAGGATGAAACAGGTCTGCCCCAGAGAAAGGGCACCTCAGTCCCACATGAGAGCCCCCTGTGAGGTGGCAGTTACAGAGTCTTACTGTGCAGCTCAGATTCATATGGATCCTCCTGTCTCAGCTACCTCAGCCCTGGAATTATAAGCATGGGCCACCATGCCTAGGTTTGGAAGCTGACATGGTTTGCCTGGGCTGGGGTTCTGAGGCCAGCATGGCATGTGGTACTGGAGATCAAACCTGGGTCCATGAGTTTGTCAGGTACATGCTTACGTCACAGAGCTATCTCCTCAGCAAATAGTATATCACTTAATAGCAATGGCATAAATTAGCTATTTATCTAGAGACATAAAGCTTAGTAGTTAAGCCGGGCATGGTGGCTCACGCCTGTAATCCCAGCACTCGGGAGGCTGAGGCAGGAGGATTGGTGCGAGTTCGAGACCAGCCTGGGCTACAAAAGTGAGCTCAGGACCAGCCTCAACTGCATAGCGAGACCCTGTCTCAAAAAAAAAAAAATAAAAAAATAAAAAAATAAAATAAAGCTTAGTAGTTATACTGGTAAAGTTGTGTGTGAGGCAACCAGAGAATGAAAAAAATTGTTTTAAATTAACCAATGAGATAGGAGAAGACAGAAAAGTAAGATAAGGGTCCTTTCAAGAAGGAAAAGGAAATTAATAGTGATAGAGAATAGTCATTGGAAAGAACAAATAAAAAATAATGAACAGCAAAAATAAGATAAAGAAGAAACAAAAAGTTGGAAGGACAGAAAAAAAAAAAAAAAAAGGAAAAGAAATTTAAAAGAAAAGGGGAAAATGTGACAGAAAAGGCCAACCCCATGGCAGGGGATCAATGTGAATCTGAGACCAGCCTGGACTACAAAAGTGAGCTCAAGGCCAGCCTGAACTGCATAGAGAGACCCTGTCTCAAAAAGACCAAAAAATAAAAATAAAATAAAATAAAATAAAAAAGACTAAGTCAAAGAAAAAATGCCTGTGCTATTGCTTGAGTGGTTTTCCTCCTGTTCTCTGCAGTGTCGGGATCCAGCCAGACGTTATTTCCCATGCTTAGCTTTAAGGTCTGTGGGTCTTGGAGGTGCCCTTCTCACACTAGAGGTCCTCTGTTCATTCCTCCCAGGCTCTGGTTGTTTCCATACAAGCCAAGGCATATCCTTGCTCCCATTGGTACCATACATGAAGAACATAGTCAGCTGTCTGACCCCTGCTGGATGCAGTCCACAAGGCAGGGCTCAAGTGCACTGCTGGTTTAATAGCTACAGATGTAGCATATGAGAAGAGCTATTCTCTTCTCTGTCCAGGTGTTGTCTTTGTCCTGGATTAGGTCCATGTTCAGTCCTTGCCCCTGCTACCCTGCTCTGTGCTCTCTGGCATATATATATATATATATATATATATATATATATATATATATATATATATATATATATTTTATATTATACATAATATAAAATATTACATATATTTATTACATATATATTTGCTAGTAGTGATAAAGCTGTTCCTTTTGGTAGCTATTTACTGAAGATCAATGAGGGGCCAATATTTGGTTTGTCTTAGTGTGTTTACTATAACTATAGTTCTTTTTTCTATGGACAAGGATAGTATTTTATTGGTTCTTAGGGCTTGTCAATATTCAGTTTATATTTAATGCTATAACTTATGCTGCTGTTCTCACTATTGTCAAAGTGTCATAGTCGTTGCTATCTTTGGTGTTCTAGAAACACCAACATCTACATTGTCTAGGGGTCTTTAGCAATGCTGGGGCATGATCTCGGAGAACAAGGTATGGAAGCCCTGTGACTTCCCATCTCAAATAAGTGCAGGTGATTGGATTCTGGATAGAGGCACGAAAGTAGCTATTATCCAAAGAAGTCTGCAGAGGAGAAACAAAACTCCACACTACAATAAATTCACAAGCTTCAACACACAATAAATATATAAACAATAAAAGAATGGATACATGAGAAGACAGGCTAAAAAAAAGACCTCTCATCTCCCCCAGCACTGACCCACACGGTACTGAGGGGGAGGAAAGCAAAAGCCCCACATGCAAATGGTTCAAAATCCTGTCAGTGGAGAAACAGTGAATAGAGCAATTAGCAAGATCACACAGGATATAAGTAACAAGACATTGGGACAATTAAACAGAATCATTAGCAAGTCTAAGGAAGACAATAATAAAAAGAGCTAAACAAATTGGTATAAAGCATACACGACAAACATAGAAAAGAAGTAATGTCCACAAGCAGGTTCCGAACATAAAATCAAGAGATTAAAAATTTTCGTGACAGCATGGACAGCAGAAGTGACCCGTGTGAGGGCTGGAGTCTCAGAAATAGAAGACAGGGTGGTTGTCAGTGACTAATTCATGAGACATATCTTAAAAACAACAAGAGCACATGAAAAATGGATCCAACAGCTACTAGATAACTAAAAGAAGGTTAATCTAAGACTAAGTAGAATTAGGGAAAGATCAAAACATAACACAAATTGCCTAAAAAAGCTGTCTACCAAAAAATAGCCGAAAACTTTCCAAATAAGGTAAAAGAATTGAGAATACAGATAAGTGAGGTACATGGGTCCCCCAACAGCCAGGATCAGAAAAGAGCCTTTCCATTTCTTCCTATTTCACAGTAGCTGCTATGTATTCCAGTTCTTATTTACATTTTCAGTTTCTCACATCAGAGAGATGTGACATTTATACATGTGTGTCCAATTTATTTCGCTTATGATTGTGATCTCAAGGTCCATCCATTTGGTTGTGAGTGTCTGAATTTTATCCTTTATAGCTGATTAATACTTCATTATGTTAAAAATCACATCTTAATTTATTTCTCAGTTGATGGACATTTGGATTGCTTCCAAGATTTAGCTCTTACCAAATCTATGTCTATAAACATTGGTGGATAGCTCAGTGAATTAAAGCACCTGTTTAGGCAAATGCAGGGACAAGGGTTCCAGCCCTGGTGTGCTGGCCCCACCCCAGGGCACACTGAAACAGCAAATGAGAATGGGCATGGAGGTGGGCACCTGTAATCCCAGTATTTAGGAGGCTGAAAACAAGAGGATCACTGTGAGTCTGATCTGTGTACTGAGACCCCATACACCCTGTACTAGATGCATAAAAATTAAATAAATAAATAAATAAATAAGACAAACACTGGTGCACATATATCACAGTGGTATGACACATTTAATTCTTCTGGGAAGATACCTAGAAAGGAAATACCTGGATCCAGTGGGATCTCTAATCGTGGTGTGTGTGTGTGTGTGTGTGTGTGTGTGTTTTTTTTTTGTTTTGTTTTGTTTTTTTGTTTTTTTTAAGAATCCTCACACTGATTTCCACAATGGTTGTACCATCCTACACTCGCACCAGCAGTGGGGAAGAGCTTTTCCCCCCACATTCCACCAGCATTTATCATAATTTTTAATGATAATAACCATTCTCTCAGAATGAGATAGAATCTCAGTGTTATTTTCATTTTCATTTCTCAAGTACTCAGTGATGTTGAACATTTTTTCATATGTTTATTTGCCATTTGTACTTTTGAGAAATGACTGTTCGTCTCAGAAGTCCATTTCTGGATTGGATCCTTCAATCTGGATGATCTGATTTTCTTCATCTTTATATGTTATAAATATTAGCTCTAACCTGAAGAACAGTTGGCAAAAGTTTTTCCCACTCTGAGATGTGCTTTTAGTTTGATGGTGATTTCTTTTGCTGTCCAAATTCTTTTTAATAAAATGTGACCTAAGTTGTTGGTTCATTGTGATAATTCCTGTGCAATTGGGGTTTTGCTCATAAAGTCTACCTACACCTTCAGAGTTCTGCCTATTTTTTATTCCAGCATAACTAGTGTTTCTATTTTAATGTTTAGACCTTTTATCTATTTTGCATTTAGTTTAGTATGTGGTGATAGACATGGGTCTGGTTTCAGTCTTCAACATGCAGAAAGCCAAGGCTTTTCTAGCACCATTTATGAAAGAGGCTATCCTTCTTAAAGTGAATGTGTTTAGCCCCTTTGTGAAACACCAGGTAGTTGAGTGCATTTAGACTTGTTTCTATGTTTTGTAATCTGCTCCACTGATTCTCAGGTGCCAGTAACATTTTTTTTTTTTTTATCATAGTAGCTCTATAGCATAATTTCAAGTCAGGAATTGTGATGCCCCCTGGCTTGTCTTGGTTGCCCAGAATTGCTTTTGTAATTAGATGTCTCTTTTGGTTCCAAATGATTTTTAGGAATGTTTTATCTAGTTCTGTGAGGTATTTTAATGATATGTTTATTGGGATTGCATTAAATATGTATAGCATTTGAGAAGTATACCCATTTTCTCTGTGTTGGTTCTTCCTACCAAAAATAAAGGAATATGTTTTCATTTTCTGATATACTCTTGGATCCATTTTTTTTTAGAGTACTGTAGTTTTCAACATAGAAACTTTTATTTCTTTTGTTAGATTGATTCCTAAGTATTTTCTTTTTTGATGCTATTTTGAAGAATGTTGTTTCCCTAATTTCTCTCTCAGTGAGTTTGTTCTTTGTGCAAAGGAATGCTATTGACTTTTTATTATTGATCTGTATCCACCTATGCTACTGAATATCATTATTAAATCTAGAAATCTAACGATGGAAGTTTTAGGATCTTTGTAGAGATAGGAAACTAGTATCTCAAAGAAACAAAGAATAATAAATAAAGCTTAGGGCGAGTTGTAATCTGTTACTTAGGGATTCTAAAAACTGGGATTTAAGAATGCAGGCAACAGTTTATCCTGATTGATGTCTCTGCCCTTACTTGAGATGTGAGTGATTATCTCCTCCCCTCCTTATAATCTTTTTATTTAACAATTGTGTGAACCTAGCATTAAAAAAACTGTAAAGGTCAACAGAGGTTATAGTCCTAAATAAAAAGGAGATGCTTCTGGAGCTCTGGGCTCCCTTCGAGAGAGACAGATCTCAGTGAGACCTCCAAAGCTACATTCATCGGGTCTTCTCATCATTTGTTTTCACACTGGACCATAACATACAACAATCTTTATGTAGAGTATCATGTCATCTTCAAATAATGATAATTTAACTTTTTCCTTTCCTATTTTTATTTTCTTCTCATGTGTAATTTCTCTGGCTCATATCTCCAGAACTATATTGAATAGGAGTGGTGATAGCAGAAATTTTGTCTTTTTTTCCGACTTTAGAATGAAATCTTTCAGTATTTAACCATATAAAACAAAACAATCTTAAAAGCAGTTAGAGAAAAGCAACAAATCACTTGTGAGGGAAAGCTCATTAAAATTACAGTAAGTTGGCCAGCCAGAGAGCTTGCTTAGGCAAGCTCAGGGACCAGGCTTCAATCCCCATAATGCCATGGGCCTCAGCCTGAGGCACACTGACATGGGT
>PVJA010002812.1:0-92657 GCA_004027025.1 Myocastor coypus | reverse complement strand
GTAATGGAATGTTAGATTGGTAACAACTGATGGCATCCAAGTGATTAACATCCATATTTTAGAATTCATTGCATAATTAATTGATTGAAACTATCAGTATGATAAAGAACACAAGTGTTAAAAACGACTTAGTGCTTAAACTGACCTTAAAATACAGAGGAAATAGTGACAAAAGAGAAGAAAGAAATTTAGAATAGGACCTTACCCTGTGAACTTAGAAGAGACCCCCCCACACACAAGATAATATTGAATTGTCATAGTTTATAATTATGAGAGTAAATGACAGCTGAACAAAAGCATTGGAAATAACCCATTAAGATCTTGCGTTCAAGCACCAGTAGGAGCTGGGGGGTGGGGGTGGCAAGGAGATGAAGGCAAGAAAGAACTTTAGAACCAAAGTTCTTCTCTAAAGACATCCAGGTATACTTGAAATTAGAATGAAATATTAAAATTGCTCAGGAGAGAACTTCTTTAGCTTAGTATACATTTTATTTATTTTTTTAAAGAAGGAGAGGTTAGCTTACAGTTTGCAGAGGTTTTCATCTGTAATCCCAGGCAGCGTCATGTGGCAGAAGGGAAACAACTTATGGTGGTATAAGACATCAAAATTAACAACTAAGGAGAAGCACCAAGCTTCTTTCCATCCTTTTTATTGTGTATACTAGCACTCATACCTATAATCCCAGCATTTTATCACAAATGCTTTGTTGTTGCCTTTTTGAGACAAGGTACTGCTGTGCAGTTCAAGCTGGCCTTGAGCTTATATTTGTAGCCCAGACTGATCTCGAATTTGCACTGATCCTCCTGCCTCAGCCTCCCAAGTGCTGGGATTACAGGTGTGCACCACCACACCCAGCTTTTTAAAATAAATTTATTTATTTATTTATTTATTTTTGCGGAACTGGGAATTGAACTCAGGCTGTTCACTTGCCAGGCAAGTGCTTATTCTACTGAGCTATCTCCCCAGCCCTTACAAACTCTTTAACAGTTTTCTCCATGACTATTGAAACTTTGGGGGAGCATGACACAAACCACAATATTTGCCCTATCAGCACATCTGTCTCAGTTACTTTTCTCTTGTTGGTGGGACAAATAGCTGACATCCAAAATGAAGAAAGGAAAGATTTATTCATTATTTAGCTTACAGTCACTGAATGTTTCATTCCATACCTGGCAGGCTCCAAGGAAGACTGGCACATGGCAGAGGGCAGCAGTTCATGGTGGAGAATAGCAACAATAGCAATAGGCCAGCAATGGCAACAGAGAGTCTGTCTCTCTTGCATTGCATTCAGGCTCTCTGCCCCATGTTTGGCATAGCACTCAAACCCATAATTCCAGCAGTACTAAGACCTGTAATCCCAATGGATCATGAGTTAAACTCTAGAAGTTCCCACCCCGTGACTGCATGAGGCTTTGGAAGGGCAACTATACACAAAACATAACAATGTTCCTTTATGCGAAAGGCATTTAATCAACCTCTAAGAGTTACCAAAGTCCTAGTAGTTTCAGCATTACTAAAAAATAAGGCAAACTCTTAGCTATGAGCCCCTGTACAAATGAAACGAAAGTTAAACTCTTAGCATTTCCATTCCAAAAATTACAAATGGGGAAACAAAGGAATAGGACCAAAGCAAATCCAAAATCTAGCAATGCAAACATTAAATCCTGTAGTTCCATGCGTATTATCTGAGGCAAAGGGTACCAAGTTGTGAGCTTCAAAGGACTTGGGTGACTCTGCTTCTAGGGCTCTTCAGATAGTGATAGTTCCCATGGCTTCTCAAGCCTGCTTTGCTTCCTCCTTGCAGCTTTCCTTAGATGATCCACATTCCTGGCTTTTCCACATTTGTGGAGTCTATTGCATCTTTGGTTTCTCACTCACAGCCTCACACACTTTCTTTTCTGGACATACTATCTGATCTCCCAGACCATCTTCTAAAATCTGTGTAGGATTATTCCTGACTCCACAATTCTTGTATTCTGCATATACCTAAAACCAGCTCCATGTGGTTGATCCCAAAGTCTGCTGCCAGCTGGAGAAGTAGCCAGGCCTTCCTCTCTTGGCTGTAGGGGTCCAGGGCCTCAGATCACTGAGCATTCTCAATTCAATTCTGAAGAACAAATTCTCTGTTGCAGTACCATTCTGGAATATGACGTGACCACTGCCATTATGGAACATCGAGTTCTGGGGCTTTTGAGACTGCAAAGAGTGGAGTCCTGCTGCTGCTTGTGATGTCCTAAAGCCATCTTTTCTGTTCTCCTGTACCATTTTAGCAGTCAAGATCTATGTACTATCTTTGTAGTTCACAGCTTTAACGAAGCTTTCTTTCTGGCTAAACTCATTTTAAATCCTTCTGCTGTACTCTTTGTTCTTGATTTTCAGCAGATTTGGCTAAAAGCCCCAACAATGCCGTATGAATGCCTCAGTATTGCTTTGCAATTTCTTCTGCAAGGTTAATTAGTTCATCACCCTAATTAATTAGTTCGCAGTCTCAGGCAAAAATTTTGGATATGAGCAACATGCAAACTTTCTACCAAGGTATAACACACATTGCCTGAGCTCTAGCAACCAGTGCAGTTGTTTTTTCCAGCAGAAATCTCCAAAGCCTAATCTTTGTCCACGGCATTTCCATCAGTCTTGTGATTTTCTGAGCTCTAACCAGAATCTTGCATACAGAACAGCCACAGGCATTCTAGCTGTACTTTTTCATCCTGCATCTCCAAACCTTTCGAATCTCAAAGTCTGTTTCCAAAGACTTTCTTTTTTTTTTTTTTTTTTTAAATGCATTTGGTACAGGGTCTCACTGTGCAGCTCAGACTCTTAGTCCTCCTGTTTCAGCATCCCTAGTGCTGGATTTATAAGCATGCACCACCATGCCCAGTCTTGGTGGCCAATTTGGTGTACCTGGGGTGGGGCCAGCACAGCATCTGGTACTGGGGATCGTACTCAGGTCCTTATGCTTGCCTAGGCAGGCACTTAGACCACTGAGCTATCACCGTGGCCCTCCAAAGGTTCTTGAACCACATGGTCAGGTGTAATTGCAGCAATGCCATTTCTCTGATACCAAATTCTGTCTTCTAATACATGTGAAAGGAATGATATTCCTCTATTCTCAGGTAAATCTAGCTAGTTAAGAAAAGAAGCCGAGTTGAATAGTTGAAGAAATGTAACAAGAATAGAAAGAAGACAAATTCTATTAAGAGTTGGAGTATATTTTGAATTTAGACAAAATGGAGTTAAATTCAAAAGTAAGCTACTATAGAGGAACGTAATAAGTTGTGAAAAGATAATAGAAGAGCTGGATCTAGTTCTTTGAAGAATCTCTAATTAGAATAAATTTATTGAATAAATCTGTCATTCTTGATAAGCTCCTATGTCTGGAAACATTCTCTTCTTTAGCTAGTACAATTCTACTGTTTGTCTGAAATATCTATCTCGTCTCTCCCAAACAAAATAGTTATTTACTGCTTTGGATTCTTTCTGTGCATTTATGTCTGCAATACCATTATAAGTATTCCATAGAGATGGGGTGATTAGGGACCAGGGAGATAGTTCAGTGGAATAAGCACTTGCCTGGCAAGTGCAGGTTCATGAGTTCAATCCCCGGTTGCACACACACACAAAAAAAAAAAAAAACAGATCGGGTGATTGAAGAAGCAAGCAAGATTATTGCTATCTTCAAAGGACTGTGTTCTGCTCTATTTTTCAATCTCTGGTTGCTTCTCAGTCTTAATTCTTCTTGAGTAACACAAATTTCTACTACTGAAATACTGCTGATTTGCACTTGAGTTTAGAATGCTTTGCACTTGTTTGGGCGTCCTCCCTTCCTCCCTCCAACTCCCTTCTGGGTACAAGCTGTTTGCTCTCTTTATTTTTTCCCCCAACAAGGTGTCACTTTCAGTCTAGCCTTGAACTCACTCACTACTGCATCCCAGCTGGCCTTGAACTAATAGTGATCCTTCTACCTCAGCCTCCCTATTGCTGGCCTTATAGACATAGGCCACCACATTCAACTGCTTCCTCACTGACCTCTCACCAGAGGACATGGCTTTACTGCCCACAAGTCCTCTAGAGACTTTTCACAGCAAATAGGATAGAGTGCACATTCTAGCTTTATATTTGACTGGTATTTGTTTTATTTTGTTGTGTTTGGCTTTTTTGGATGTTGTTGTTAAAAGACCTTCTGGCCTTGAATCTACAATAAAGCCTAGACTCACAGTGATCTTCCTGCCTCCACCTCCTGGGTGCTGGTATTACAAGTATGTGCCACTTTGTCAGTCTTGACTGTTACATTTCTTTAACCTTGTTATCTGCCAAATAATCCAACATTTTGAGTTGTTGAACTTTCTATTGTCTGTGCTTGTAGTATCTCTTCTTACGTCTACTTTCCCTGAATTTTAGTTAGTTTTAACTGACCCCTTGGTTTGGTTTTTGTTTTATTTTGTATTGTCTTTTCTTTCTATTTTTGAAAACAGAATGTTAACTATGTAGTTTAGGCTGGCTTCACATTGCTTCCACCTTCTGAATGTTGCACTTGGAGGTGTGCACCACCATGCGTAAATCAACTTTTTTTTACTTTTTCTTTTTTTTTGCATTGGGGACTTGAACCCTGGGCCATACATACTAGACAAGTGCTCAACTGCTAAATAAACTATATCTTAAGTCAACCTTTTTAATCCTTATGTGCTACAATAAGAAATCATTCCCTAAAAATCATATGCTTTTAAACACAAGTTTATAGTAGGTATTTTTAAAGAAACTGCAGTCTTTCATATTTTTACACTTAAACCAACAGTATATCAGACACTCTGTAAAATTTAGGTGCTAGTTGGTTTGCTGCCACTGCTGCCTTTCCTTTGTAAAAAATTATAAAAGATGACATTTACTGAATGCTGCCTATTTGCCAAGCAGTGTTTCAGAGACAATATGGAATAGGTACTTGACTCAAGTCAATATCTATCTGTCTGTCTCTCTCCCCCATCTCTCTCTCTCCCCTTCCACTCTCCTTCTCTATGACCAGTGTCTCGGACCTGTGAGATAGGTCAGTGCACTAAGCAACTGCTTAGGTAAGCTCAAGGACTGGGATTCAATCACTGGCACCACACACTGTGCAGCCCCTCCCCCAGGCATACTGAGCCAGCCACCGAGATTAGGCTTGATTCTGCATGCCTGTAATCTTAACGCTGGAGAGGCTGAAAATAGCAGGATTACTGTGAGTCTGAGGTGTGTAGTGAGACCCTGTACAAATACATTATTCAAAAAAAAAAGATCAAGGTCTCACTTAACCTCACTAGATCTCTTAAAATTGCCCAGGCTGGTCTCAAATTTGTAATCCCCCTGCCTAAATTTCCTTCAGGGATGAGATTACAAATGTGTACCACCATGCCCAGCTTAGTCTTTTTCTTTCATCATTGTCTTCATCTTCATCATCTCCTCCTCCCTACCTTCTTCCTCCTCTACTTCTTCCCCTTCTCTCCCTCCTCTTTTTTTGGTACAGGGACTGGGACTCAGGACCTTGTGCTAGCCAGGCAGGCACTTTATCCCATGAGCTATATCCCCAACCCTTAATGTTCATTTTTAAAATTGGGAATTAATCTCAAGGAAGTTAAATAACTTGTTTGTGTGTCAGGAAAAGAAATTGGGTGTGGGAGCGCATACTTGTAATCCCAGTGCTCTGGTAGACTGAGGCAAAAGGATAAAAGTTTAAGCCATTTAGCATGTTGGCGAGACTGTCTTAAAAAAAAGTTTGGAGAGGTAGCTTAATGTGAAAACCCTGGCTTGAATCCCCAGTACAAGAAAAAAAAAAATGATTAAATCAAAAGGAAAACTGAATAAAAGATTTGCTGATCTCTAGAGAATGAATAACAATCTTTTTTATGCTTCTACTGAAGTCTGTACCTTTCTTCATTATAATTTAGCACAGTCTACTATGATTTTTATTTCTCATAATGGAAAAATTCACGTAAGAGGGCAATATATGTAGATTTTCGTTTGTTTTAATTTCTTTGTGATAGGTTCTCACTGTGCAGTTCAGGTTGACCTTGAACTTACTGTGTAATAATAGGCTGGCCTCAAACTTGCTGACAGTCCTCCTGTCTCAGCCTTCTCAGTGGTGGCATTACAGATGTGTGTGCCACCACATCTGACTTTTAAACGGCATACACTAGGCTTTATTTATTTGTATGCTGGGATCAACGCAGGGCTTCATTTATAGTATGCAAATGTTCTGTCATTGAGTCACATCACTAATCCTAGAAACAGTTTTGACATGAATGTGATTTAGAACAGTTACTTATTCTAAGCTGAATATTCAAATAGGTGTAGCATAACTTGTAAATAAAACTAAAGTATTTTCAAAAGACAATGTTTAATTGGCATTTTTTTACCTTTCAGGGCATGTTTTAAGAAATTGCCTCGCATTCTGAGTTTCAATACTATGAGATATACATTTAATATGGTCACAATGATGAAAGAGAAAGTAAATACACACTTTTCCTTCCCATTACGTTTGGATATGACACCATATACAGAAGATTTTCTTATGGGGAAGAGTGACAGGAAAGAAGGTAATTTTTCATTTCTTTCTCCTATCTTTTCTTTAGGGAGCAGAATGGGTAGAGACAGTACTGGGAATTGAACCCAGGGCCTTTGCACCAAACTATATCCCCAGCTACCACCACCCACCCCTTTCGTCTTACTGTGGCAGCATCTCACTAAACTACAACTGCCCAGGCCAGAGCCAGCTTGCTATCGTCCTGCCTTCATTTCCCAGAGTGCTAGGGTTACAGGGCGTGCTATCATGCCCTCTATTGTCTGTTTATTATGTCATTATAAAAAGGAAAAGGAAGTTATCCTCAACCACAGTTAATAAAATTGAATTGAATCTTAGAAAGATAAGACCAAAAAAAAACCAGGCGTGGTGGCACATGCCTATAATCCCAGCACTTGGGAGGCTGAGGCAGAACAATCAGTGTGATTTCAAGACCAGCCTGGTTACAAAAATGACCTCAAGGTTAGTCTGAACTATATAGTGAGACCCTGTCTCAAAAAGACCAAAAAAATAAAAATTAAAAAAAAAAAGATTAATGTTTCTGAAGATGTCGGCTGAGTGTGGTGGCACATTCCTGTAGTTCCAGCACTTGGGATGTTGAGGCAGGAGGATCATCACGAGCTTGAGACCAGTCGGAACTGCACAATGAGATCCTGCATCAAACAACCAAAAAGTAAATGAAGATAATGTGGCATGTTAGTTCAGTTATCCGTTACATACTATTTGGTAGACCAGTGTTGTAGGCATTCCTCTAGGCGGTGAAGATGCAATGAAAAACACTACAAACGTGGTTGCTGCCGTCACAGTGCTCAGGTCTAGATATGTAAGTCTTATATTGAACAAAAAACATGTACAGTGTTACTTAGAACAGTGAAAGTATCATGGATCTAGGAGAGTTAAGACTTATTAGAAGGTAATATTGAAGCAGAGATAAGCACATTAGTGGAGTTTAATAAGAAAGTTGGTCCTCTTGATTATGAGAGTACAAAGTAAGTATACTATTAAGATGGGCCAAAGGCTATGCATGGTCAGAACGTTTTTTTGTTTTAAGCCATGTTAATAATTTTGGTCTTTATTGATTATTTCAATGTTATATTTTTCGATAAGAAATGGACAAATAGATGCATGTTTGGGAAAATTGACTCAACTGAATTGGAAGATGATGAAAAGCATGTGATGAGGCCATTCTTATAAACATTGTGGCTAAGATTTTTCGTAGCTGTGTCTGGTTTAGGCCTCCTCAGCCCCCTAGAAATGTTGATAATAATGCTGAGCTGATAATTATGGGCTGGTCAACTGTTGGAGTGATTTGGATTAAGATTGATAAGGGTGCGATTTTTTTTGTCATGTTAATAAAACTATTCCAGATATTAGGGGTGTTCCTTGTGTAACTTCTGTTACTTAGAAGTGAAAGGGTGCTAAGCCTAGTTTTTATGATTAAAGAGAAGGTTAGGGTTAGTGAAATAATTAAGTTGTTAGTGTGGAGAATAGATTATTGTACTGAGTATAATATTGTTAGAATGATAGTAAGATTATGCAGTTGTTTGTATAAGGAAATATTTTGTGGCAGCTTCTGTTGATCAAGGATTGGATTTGTCTATTAAAATAGGAATAATTGATATTATACTTAGCTCTAGCCCCACTCGTATTAATAATCAGTGGGAACTAATTAGGGTGATTAATGTGCCTATGATAAGAGTAGTATAGATAGTTATTATTGTTGTGATATTAATTAGTACGGGAAGGGGTTAGATCAACATTTTTGGGGTATGGGCCCAATAGCTTATTTAGTTGACATTACTAATAGAGTATAGTGTATGGGTAGCATGAAGAATTTTGAATTCTTATATATATTTTTTTAACTTTTTTTTTTTTTTTTTTTTTTTTTTTTGTGGAACTGGGGATTGAACTCAGGACCTTATACTTGCCAGGCAGGCTCTTGTGCCCCTGAGCTATCTCCCCAGCCCTTGAATTCTTTAGGTTAGGTTCAATTCCTATTTTTCTAGAAATAAGAGGATTTAAACCTCTATTACTTACTCTATCAAAGTAACTCTTTTTTTCAGACATGTTACTAGATTGATTGGGGTGGGATGCTGGATAAAAAAAAAAAAATGGTATTGAGATATGTCATATACAAAGTGCAAGGGTTAGTGGTAGAAAATTTTTTCATAGTAAATGTATGAGCTGGTCATAATGTAATCATGGGTGTGAGGCTTGAATTCATAAGAATAAGGGAGTTAAAATTAGTGTTTTAATTATAAAATTTGTTGAGAATAATTCTGGGTTTATAGCTATTATTATGGAATTTAAGGTGATAGTGGTAAGAGCATTTATTAGTCAGAACAAGTACTAGTAGAGTTAATAAGACTTTATTACTAAGTGAATTCAAAACTTAAATTACTAAGTACCTATTCACTATGTGTAACTTATACTATTTTTATAGTAATAGGAATGGCAAGGTGATGAAAAACCAGCCTTTCTTCCATAAAACTGTTTTGAGTCAGAGTCTCACTGTGTATGCCTTGAAATCACTGTGTAGCCAAGGGTGACTTCAAACTCTATGTACCTCAGCCTCCTGAATGCTGGGTCAGCTTACATTTTTGTTTGTCTTCTACTAGGTGAGAGTTTAAAAAGAAAAAAATGGATTTTTACCTGAGAAGAGATAGGAGAGTCAAGTAGGATACACTGTGATCATAAGTATTAAATATTAAAGAGAAGGATTAAAAATAGCAAATAGAAAATCTTTGGTTATAATTATTAGAATGGTTTCATTTGACTGTTTAATAGAAGGATTATAGTAAGTTAAAGATGGCACCTTATCTCAGTTATTTTTCACTTGCTAGAGTAAAATATCCAAATTTAAGGAAGGAAAGGTTATTTAGCTCACAGTTTGGAGGTTTCAGTATATGCTCTGCTGGCTCCCAGGCTGAGTGGCACATGGCATAGAGCTGTAACCTGTGGCAGCAGTAAACAGTAAAGAACAAAGGAAAGGGCAACAATTGAGGCTTCTAGCCAGCCTCTTCCCTTGTATTATAAATAAGCTACCCTGGAGTTGGGAGTGTAGAACTCACACAATGTCCATGCCCTCCTCTTGCACATGATAAAGATGTTTACAAACTAAGAGTCCTGGCTCTCTGGTACGTCACTTAATTAAACTTGTACACTTCTCAAGTTGACACAGTGTATCAGCCAGTACAAACCTATTTCATAAATAGATAACCACTAACTTGTTACTTGCATAAGATGTGTTTTTCAAACTGTGCCTCAAGGACCACTGGCATAAGAAAAATAAGGTGATTAGAGAAGAAAATAGAAAGTATGTAGCTCATGATTCTTCCATTTGTCTATAACAAGATATTCCTTTTTATATATGGGTTCTGCTGATTATAATTTTTAAGATTTGAAGCTGCAGTTATACTCTGCCAGCTTTAGCAAAGAGAACCATGTTTTAATCTTTAACTCCAGTGTCCAACATTTACCAAATAAACAATGTTTCCTCCTAGCTAACTGGGAAATGAGATAATATAAACAGTGAAATAATTTATCTTTCAAGAGAAGGTCATACTATTTCTTCAAAGAGAGAAGGTATAGCTCAGCTATGAAGCAGAACTGAGTTAAGCAAGGCAGTTTTTACAGTTAAGATTTGCATATTTATGAAGTGCATCAAATGACTTTGTAGGGGCCAGCAAGGTAGTTTAGTGGACTTAAGTGCCTGCTTAGGCAAGTGCGGGCACCAGGGTTCAATCCCTGGTACCATGTGCTTCACCGCCCTGCCCCCAGGCACAATGAGCCAGCCACCCAGGCATAGTGGCACATGCCTGTAATACCAGCACTGGAGAGGCTGAGAAAAGGAGGATCACTACAAGACCAAGCTATGTGAGACCATGTATCAAATGCATAAATTCTAAAAAAGAAAGAAAGATGGCTTTGTAGAGATGTTTGAAAACACAGTGTCTTAATTTGTTTTTCTCATTGCTGATACAAAATACCTAATAGCTAAAGTTAAAGGAGAAGTTTAACTTACAATTTGTAGAGATTTCACTGGATAGTTAAGTGGTTCCAAAGCAGGGCAGTGTGGCAGGGGACAGCGTAACAGGACAAACAGTCCATGGTATGGCAAGCGCCAGAAGCAAGCCTGCTTCTCTTTTTTATCCCATCCAGAACACTTGCCTTTTGTCTGGTGCTATGTACGCTCAGGGTTAGTCACTCTTAATCCCAGTATCATATCCTGAATTCCAGTAGCATCCACCCTAAATCAAGCCACCACCAAAAGCCCCAACTATGACTGCATGAGGCCTTGGGCAACATCTATATACAAGCTGTAACACTGAAGTAGAGTTGATTGCTTAGATATATCCCTTCCTCTTTTTTTTTTTTGCGGGGGGGGGGGGGGGGGGAGACCAGGAATTGAATTCAAGACCTAACGCTTTCCAGGTAGATGCTGTTCCTCTGAGCTATATTTTCAGCTTCCCATCTTATTGTTAACCTCTTACTAAACCATTTTGAAAATTATAGGGCTCCTCAGTATTTGTGCTTTATTATATTGGTCATGATTTTCCATGTGCCAGTGGAGCAGCAGTGTATGCCAAGATAATGAAATTGGTCTAACTACATGCATGGGCACATCCATGCTCTTCACATCCTGCTACTTAAACAAATCTGCTCTTGTTGCTTTATTCCAGGTTCCACTTTTTCCTTTCTGTGTGATGGGAGGAACATAGCTCATTTATTATCTTCAAAATCATTGGAAATGTTTTTTTCCAGGTGGCGAGATAGCTCAGCAGACTAAAGCATCTGCTTAGGCGAGCTTAGACATACTCAGAACCTCAATTCGATCCCCCAACCATGTGCCACACCAGCCCTGCCCCCAAGACAGGCTAAGCCTGCCACAGAGTCCAGGGTATATTGGCATATGCCTATGATGCCTGCACTGGGGAGGCTGAAAACAGGAGATAGCTCAGTCCAAGCTGTGTGGTAAGACCCTGTAACAACCAAATACATTTTTTTTAAAAGAAGTTTTTATCCTTAAAATTTATCTTGGCATTTTAATCTTTAAGCATGGGAAATCTATTTTTATTTCTTTATACATATCCTAATATATGGTGCTTTCTCTTTGTCTCTTTGTTTTGAGACAGTAGTAGTTTAAGCTGGCCTGCTGTCTAGCCCATGCTGGCCTTGAGTACAGAGATCCTCATCCCTCAGCCTCCCAGATGCTGGGATTACAGGCATGTGTCATGACATGCCCAACCTGTAGTGCTTTCTATTACATGGTGCATATTTGGAGGCATGCTGCCAGTACAATGCCCCATTTTCGTTAACATGACACCAAAAGATGCTGATGCCTCCTCAGATATTTTACTTGCATATTTGAAATAAGGAAAATTGAAGCAGATGTGTTGCATGCCTTACACTCTGATACACTCAGCCTGGACAACCTAGCAAGTTTAGTGAGACCTTGGGAAATGGGAACTAGTGATATAGGTCAGAGCAAAGAATGGATTCAAACCTTCAGATTTCCAGAAAGGGGGGTAAGGGGAATACCTGAATAAAGCATTTGCCACAATTTCAAAGGTTAAATAATGAGATATTTAATATTTATGTAAAGGTTGCCTACTAACTACATACTAACATGTGTTTTCCCAGTTACTTGTGTTATATATACCTTGAAGTATTAGGCTGTAGATGGTTAGTGATTAGCAAGAAGTTGTTTTGTAACTATTGAATTCATAAAGCATATGTTATATGCCTCTTTCTTCATATAAATTATGTTATAAAAATGATCCTAAAGTGTTATTGTTATACAATTTTCAAAATTATTACCATTATTTTATGTAAATCATTTCAGGTTTTAAGGAAGTCAGCGATCATTCCAAAGATACCCAGAGCTATGAGTATGACTTGATAGGAGTGACTGTTCACACAGGAACAGCAGATGGTGGACACTATTACAGCTTTATTAGAGATATAGTAAATCCACATGCTTATAAAAACAATAAATGGTGAGTTTTAAATCTTACTTTCTTTGGATTTCTCTAAAAAAATTTTTTTTCCTCATATATTTAAAGTATGTTTATCATAATTTCTCTCCAAATCTTTTTTTTGGGGGGGGGGGGTCTTTTTGAGACAGGGTTTCGCTATGCAGTTCAGCCTGGGCTTGGGCTCACTTTTGTGGCCCAGGCTGGTCTTGAACTCACACCAATCCTCCTGCCTCAGCCTCCCAAGTGCTAGGATTACAGGCATGTGCCACCACCTCTCTCTAAATCTTTTCAGGTTTAGCTTTCTAAAAATTTCGCATAAGGCTGGGGAGATAGCACAGTGGCCTGAGTACCTGCCTGGCAAGCACAGGGATTCAGGTTCAGTCCTCTCAGTTACTTTTCTGTCATTGCTAGGACAAATACCCAACACCTAAGATGAAGGAGAAAGGTTTATTTAGCTCATAATTACTAGAAGGTTTAGTCCACGCTCAGCGAGCTCCAAGGTAGAGTGGCACATGGAAGAAAACAACCTTTCATGGAAGCAGCAGAGAGCCAAAATGGGAGGAGTAGCAGCAACAATGGCTACAGAGGCAACAAACAGGAAGTCAGTTTCTCTCGCATTCTTGCTCTCTCTTGCACTCTCTCGATCTTACTCGTTAAATTCAGGCTGTCTACCTCAGGCTGGGTGTAGCACTCATACCCATCTCAGTAGTACTCAGATCCATAATCCCAGCCTTGGATCACCCATAATCCCCATGGATCATGAATTAATCACGAACTCTAAAAGTCCACCCCATGACTGCATGAAGCTTTGGGGGAATAACTAGACTGCAGTCATAACAAATCCCCAGTACTACAAGCCATGCACGGCAGCAAAACTGGGAGTGGTGGTGCACACCTGTAATCTCAGCACTGGGAAGGCTGAGACAGGAGGATTACTACAGATCTGAGCTGCTTAGCAAGACCTTGTTCCAAATAAATAAATAAAGATTTTATTAAAATTTTAAAACTCCCTGTAAAATTGAAGAATTTTTTAATGACTGTGATTTCAAAGGATGTGAATCTTTTTTTAAAGTCAGGGAATGGGGAGATAGCTCAATAAAATAAGCTCTTGCCAGGCAAGCACAAGGTTCTGAGTTCAATGCCCAGTACCACCAAAAGAAAAACAAAACAAAACAGGAATTAAAGACAGCACTTAAACATGAAGACAGGAAGATGATAGGTTTGTGGACACTGTGAACTATACAGCAAGTTCAAGGCCACCTTGGACTACATTGTGAAGCACAATCTCAAAAATCAAAAGAAGGGGTCCCACCAGAAATTCATTCAATCCAGGACTGGCATGTGTGTGAGACCACCCAGTGTCCACTGGATACTCATTCATCCCAGCACCCAGGCAAGGCATGTGAATGGAACTTCATCCATCAGACAGGCCCAGTGTCTAATCCTAAGGCAGAGCTCATTGCACCGACGCTAGAGGCAAGACCCACCCACCTGGTCCAGGAGCAGAACATCTTGCCAGAGTGGTACAGTGGGTTTACCTCCAAGGGCTACAGCAGAAAGAAGTGGAGCACAGCAGCCAGACCCAAGCTGCACCCACCTGGACAAGTTTGAACTAGGTAGATCCAGACCTGGTGCTAAGGAAAAAACTTTACCAAAGCTCTACACTAAAGATCAGAAGACAGGGCTATACAAAATGACAAAGAGAACGAAAGTGCAAAATGCATTCTCAGGCCCCCCAAGCCCACCCAGAACAAATGCAGGAGACAATAGCATAGAAGAATTTAGAAATAACACCCCTGAAATCTCTGAAATAATAGCATCTAAGCCGGGGATGGTGGCTCACGCCTGTAATCCCAGCACTTGGGATGCTGAGGCAGGAGGATTGGTGCGAGTTCGAGACCAGCCTGGGCTACAAAAGTGAGCTCAAGGTCAGCCTCAACTGCATAGCAAGACCCTGTCTCAAAAAGACAAAAAAATAAATTATATATATATATATAATAAATAAAATTTTTTAAAAAAATATATATAGCATCTAAAGTAAATATAAATATATATATATATATGTGTGTATATATATATATATATATAGCATCTAAAGTAAAGAAACAATTACAAAAAGGTATAGAGGAAATCATATCAGAACTAATTTCTAAAGTAAAAAAAGAAATAACTATAATGAAAGAAATGCTAAGTGCTTTTGAAGAAGACACTGAGAAAGTAGAAAATATAAAAATGATGGAATCCTTCAATGAGCAATATAGGAAAGAAATAGAATGCATGAAGCAGATTCAAAGTGCTACACAGGATATTAAAATCTCAATTACAAGCTGGCAAAACTTTCAATCAAAGTGAAAATAGATTTTCAGACCATGAAGAAACCATTACAGCAAGTGAAAAGGTAAGAAAAGATCTCTTAAAAGCAACTAGGATGCAAGAAAAAATGTCTGCAAGATAATGCAGAGATGAACAACATAAAACTTAATAGGCATCAGTGAGAAGGAAGCATCAATACAAATGATTATGAAAAGAATATAGACAGAATAGCAGAAAACTTCCCAAATATGAGGAAAAGATCTGACATTTGGATAACTGAAGCATTTTGAGCTCCAAATAACATCAACACAGTTAAAACCGCAGCTAAGCATATAATAATCAAGATCCCAAAAATTAAACATAGGAACAGTATGTTAAAAGTCACTAAAGAAAAGAAACAGATCACATTTAAAGGAAAACCCATCAGAATAACAGCAGATGTCTCTTTATATATCATCCAGTCAAGAGCATGGAGCAAAGTACTTCAAGTCTTACAAGGAAACAAATTCTAACCCAGACTGTTTTACCCTACAAAACTCTTTCAAGTTTAATGGAGAAGTAAAATACTTCATGACAAAGAACAACAAAAGAATTTCATGATGACAAAGCCAACGCTGCACAGTTTTTACTAAAAGATATTTTAAAGAAGGATCCAAATGACCACAACTCCATGAAGGAGAATGGAAAAAGTCCACCAAATAGGGCAAACAATGAAACAAGAGAAAAAGGTATACAAAAGCAGTCTTTAAATTACTCATTTGTATATAGCAACAAAATATTTCCATCAGCATATTCTACTAATGGACTTCTGCACCCTATGAGTTACGATTCTGCCTAGGTCTACAGGGTGGATATCAAGGAAATATCAGTAGCTCAGTCCCACAAGTGAAACCTGTCCACCAGTAAGCATCATGGACACTGTCCACATTCATGACAAACTAGAACTTTGTGGGATATCCTATCCCAAACTGTTCCAAGTGCTGGTCATATATTTGCCATTCTAGTCTTTGTTATGTTTTATTCTTACTAATTTTTTTAAATTTTGTTTGTTTATTTTTTTCTTGTTTCAGAACCATTGTTTGTTTATTCACTCATTTTTATGGCCGGCTCAGCCCGCCCCGAGGGCAAGGCTGGCGCAGCATGTGGTGCCTGGGATTAAACCGAGGTCCCTGAAACTGCCCAAGCTTTCCCAAGCAGGCAGTTTAGACCACTGAGCCATCCCGCCTGGCCCCTCTTAGTAATTCTTTATTATTTTGAAGACTTTCTCTTAGTCGATATTTTTGTATATATTAGCCTATTCAAATACTATGTGAGTGCTCTGAATTGATCACAGATTCATACATACCATATGTAATATTCTGGCATTTTGTTTGTACTCATGATTTAATTTTAATTTTGGCATATTGTTTTGAAATATTCAATTTGAACTTCAATTAATTGATTTTCTGAATATTGCTTAATGTTAATTTTTAAGATTTATACTGTATCTTTGACTTATAATCTACTTATAAGACAGCATATTTTCTCCTAGTGTTAGAAACTTTAAAAGGTATATCCCCATTTTCCATTGACTTTTTTTTTTTTAATTTTTAAATTTTATTTATTTATTTTTTTCTTGTTTCAGAACCTTTGTTTGTTTCTTCACTCATTTTTATGGCTGGCTCAGCCCACCCGAGGGCAGGGCTGGCGCAGCATGTGGTGCCGGGGATAGAACTGAGGTCCCTGAAGCCACCTAAGCTTTCCCACTGAGCCATCCCGCCGGGCCCCCTTCATTGACTTTATATTACTTCTTCCTTATCTTTTATACACACACACAGAAAAATATCGATATAATCTGGGGACTGGGGAGATAGCTCAGTAGAGTAAGTGTTTGCCTGACAAGTGCAAAGTCCCCAGTACTGCAAAGAAAAAAAAAATTGTTTTAATTTAAACCTGACATAAAATTGATACTCTTTTTTAGAAATCTTGAATGACCTTTTAAATGGATTCATCTGATATATTTTACATAGTCTTACATAACTACCTTTATCTAGGACCACACAGCAACTTCTCTTGCCTTCTGGATTGTAGTTTTTGTTATTTTCTATATGCTACATCTGGAGGTATTAGAATAGTTCAGATTTGGAAAATATTTTGCTTTTAGTTTTCAAAGGTATGTTTGCTAAGTATAAAATTCAGTGAGATAAAAAATTGCTTTTTGTGCATATTTGTGATACATAATGATCACATTCACTCTAGGAAACTGGTATGTGTACACAACATTTTAATTCTTTTGTCCCCTTCTTTCATTTCCCATTTTATTTTCCCCTTCAGATTATGTTTAAGACCTTACAAAGTTAATTATCATATGTACAGGTACAAATTTCCTATTATGAATGTAATCATTACGTTTACCCAAAGTGTGCCAATAAACTTTTTTAAAAGTGCATCCTTTTTCCTAGAAATAAGCCAAGCTTATCCTTTATATGGCAGAGTGGTACTCCACTGACTATGAGTCACTTTTTAAACTTAGAAATATTTATTTTTTATTTTTTTATTTTTATTTTTTTTTTTTTTTGTCTTTTTGAGACAGGGTCTCGCTATGCAGTTGAGGCTAGTCCTGAGCTCACTTTTGTAGCCCAGGCTGGTCTCGAACTCGCACCAATCCTCCTGCCTCAGCCTCCCGAGTGCTAGGATTACAGGCGTGCGCCACCACGCCCGGCATTAAACTTAGAAATATTTAAATTGTTGAGAATCAGATGAATATTTTCCTTAGATAAACACAGATTTTGGCATACAACCTTAGGAAGTTCATGACAAAACACTTTGCAAGTCATACCTTTCCTACTTGGGAATTATCTGCATGGTTCCTTCTTCACCTTGCTTTTTCCCTTCTGTATGATTTCTTTTTGCCATCTTCTATTAAGCAGTAGCTGGAAATTCTTTGTTGTTGTTGTTGTTGTCTTTTTTGAGACAGGGTCTCACTATGCAGGCCAGCTCAGGTTGGCCTTGAGCTCATTTTTGCAGCCCAGGCTGATCTTGAACTTGCACTGATCCTCCTGCCTCAGCTTCTGGGATTACAGAAGTGCTGAGATTACAGGCATGCGCCACCATGCCCGGCTAGTAGCTGGAAATTCTTCCATCTTTTTTTTTTTTTTTGGGGGGGGGGGTCTCACTACTGAGTCCTAGTGATCCTCCTGTTTGTGGAGCTGGGATTACAGATGCGCCCCACCATGCCCAGAATTGCCGGCTCAGCGCACTGTAGAGCGGGGCCAGCGTGGCATGAGGGGCCAGGAACCGAACCCTGGCCCCTGCGCTTCCTTTAAGCAAGCGCTAAATCTGCTGAGCTATACCGCCAGCCCTTGGAAATTCTTAAGTCACTCCATAGTAGCTGTTTATTGGACTACAGATGTTGTCAGAAAGGGTCTCATGAATGAGAAGTGCATGTTTCATATGTCCTTTTTTTTTTTTTTTTTTTTTTTTTTTTTTTTTTTTTTTTTTTTTTTTTTTTTTTTTTTTTTTTTTTGTCTTTTTGAGACAGGGTCTCGCTATGCAGTTCAGGCTAGCCTTGAGCTCACTTTTGTAGCCCAGGCTGGTCTCGAACTCGCACCGATCCTCCTGCCTCAGCCTCCCGAGTGCTGGGATTACAGGCGTGAGCCACCACGCCCGGCTGTCCTCTTTTAACTATTGAGGATATTACTTTGACTAAAATACGCAATTTGTTAATTGATCTTCAGTGAGCAAAGTAGTTTCCATTTTGTTATTTCCCCTTTAGCAGTCATATTTGTCTTTTACTTAACCATTTGCATATATTTTTGTAAGCATATTTTGAATCTTATTGTAAATTTTGAATTTTTTTTTCAACCTTTTATTTAATTATTTGGTGCATGGTCTCACTATACACCTCAGACTCCTTGTAATCCTCCTGTCTTAGCCTCCTGGCACTGGGATTACAGGTGTATGTCATTACCCCCATTTTTAGGGAGTGGAAACCAGGTCCTTGTGCTTGCCAGGCGGGTGCTTAGACTGCTGATCCATATCCCCAGCCCTTTTGTAAATTTTGAAATGGTGTCTATAACTTTACATATTATATTTAAGCTAGCTTTCTGTTCCTTGTTTATGCTAATGTTAGGTTATAAATGTTGGTCAATTTTGTTTTTCTTCTGTAGTGCTGAGGCTTCAATACAGAGTTCTACACATGCTAGGCCAGCGCTTTACCACTGATCTACATCTCCATGCTAGATCTGTTGGATTTTAATATTTTTTAAATCATCATTACAAAATAATATTCCTAGTTTCTAATAGATGACAGTTCAAGAAGATGTTAGAATTTACCTTTTGAAGGAACAATTTAATCAGTGTTTGCAGCATAAATATTTTTACATAGTAGCCATATTCATCAGCGCTATATGTTCTCTTTTAGGTATCTTTTTAATGATGCTGAGGTGAAACCTTTTGACTCTGCTCAACTTGCCTCAGAATGTTTTGGAGGAGAGATGACAGTAAGTATTTTATTATGAGTTGTTTATTACTCTACATATCATAAAATCCAACAGCAGGGCCCGGCGGGATGGCTCAGTCATCTAAAGCGCCTGCTTGGGAAAGCTTGGGCGGCTTCAGGGACCGTGGTTTTATCCCGGGCGCCACATGCTGCGCCAGCCCTGCCCTTGGGGCAGGCTGAGCCGGCCATAAAAAATGAATGAATAAACAAATAAAGGTTCTGAAACAAGAAAAAAATAAATAAATAAAATTTAAAAATTCTTTAAAAAAAAAAAATCCAACAGCAGAGCCACTTAAATTTCTTATAATTGCTATTATTGAAACTAAATTCTACTTATTATGTATTGAATTTTAGATGTTCGCAATATGCAGTAGACACTGGGAAATATTATAAAATTATTTCTGTTTTCACTGACTAGCATGCTGGCACACACCTGTAATTTCAGTACTGGGGGGAAGCTGAGGGAGAAGGATGACTGAGTTTGGGGTCAGCCTGGCTACAAAGTTGAGATCAAGGTTAGCCTGAACTACCTAGCAAGACCCACGCTCAAAAATTTTTTTTTTGGTCTTTTTGAGACAGGGTCTCGCTATGCAGTTGAGGCTGGCCTTGAGCTCACTTTTGTAGCCCAGGCTGGTCTCGAACTCGCACCAATCCTCCTGCCTTAGCCTCCCGAGTGCTGGAATTACAGGAGTGCGCCACCACGCCCGGCGCAAAAATTTTTTTTTAAGAATGTAGGAGTCAAAGTGGATTTTCCTTTGTAGTAACACTATATCTTATCAGAGACCTTATAAATATCCAGATAACAATGCAGAAATTGAATAATATCATGAAAATTAAATACATTAATTTTGTAGGACTAACCAAAGTTATATTTTGGTGCCATTATATAATCTGAAAAAATCTAGAACAAGGAGGTTGGTGTGAAAAAATTGTAACTGTGTTTCCTATAAAGCAGCAGTAAATTGTTCAATACTAGTTGTAGAATAAAAAAATGATTCTTTGATTAAATAATTTATATAAGACAGTAAAAACATACTTCTCCATATAGTCAGTTTACCTGTGTATAAAACCAGTTTCTTGAAGACTTAAAATCTTTTGGATTAAGTGTGGGTCTTAGAGGCCAAGTATGTGTAAGGCCCAGGATTCCATCCCTAACATTGCAAAGCATACACCCAAAAAACTTTCATTCTAACAAATCAACAGTTAATGATTTTTATTTCATAAATAAGCCCACGTAAGGTTTGGGATTTTTTTCTTGTTTTTTGGCTTTTTGGATCTTATAAAATAACTTTGGAGTTTTCTGGTTTGTTGTACTTAATGCTTTTCTGCATATTAACATTCTGTATTTTAGTAAAAGTTTTGCTTATTCCTTCTTAGCGTGTTTCTCTACCATTCTGAATAGAAAGAAAACTAATCTGACTAGAAAACGGTAGTAAATACTTACATAGGCTGTCACTAAACTGATTCTTTGCTGCATGTCCTTCCAAGGGCATTTGCTTTCAGCTTATTCTTTAAAAAGAAACAAGAAAGGAACAAAATATAAGACATTTAAAAGGCCTTTTTTTAGATTGTATTTCATTTTCTTATTTACATATTTTTCATAATTTGAAAAAATTTCAAAAACATTAGCCTTTTGTTATTACATCATTTGTAATATTACTTGTTTGCTTCTTCTTTTTTTTTTTTTGTCTTTTTGAGACAGGGTCTCGCTATGCAGTTCAGGCTGGCCTTGAGCTCAGTTTTGTAGCCCAGGCTGGTCTCGAACTCTCACCAATCCTCCTGCCTCAGCCTCCTGAGTGCTGGGATTTCAGGCATGCACCACCACGCCCAGCTACTTGTTTGCTTCTTATTATAAGCTTTTTTTTTTTTTTTTTTAATCTTTTCTATCACAGCATAGGTTTCTAGAATTACTAATGCAACCTTTGTCTCCTCCTGGTTAAGAAGTAGTTCATACTTATTCTCAAAATCCTCACTTCTGAATTCTTCATATTCAACATGTGTAGTTGCTGTCTTTCTTTCTTGGTTTGGTCTTGGCTTGTCCTGGCCTGGCCTGGAGGAGATAAAGGTTCTGTTAATAATTCTAGAAACTTATGCTGTGATAGAAAAGATGATAAAAAAGCCAGTCCAGTCTGGTTCCATTCTAGGTTCTTGGTATATTTAGTTCATGCTGCCCTCAATGTGCAGGTGATGCTCCTGCTTTAGCTTTTCTGGTGTTAGCATTACAGGTATTTGTCATCATGCCTGGCTTTCCTTTCTCTTACCATCGTTTTTATGTTCCATCATTTCTCTGGCAACATCTTTGGATAATACCTTCTAATACTTTTTTCCTTCGTACTCGTCAATTATTTATTTGTTTGAGTCAGGGTCTCATGCAGCCCAGGCTGGCACTGAATTCAGTGTATAGCCTAAGCTGGCCTCTTAGCTCACAGTGATCCACCTACCTCAGCCTCTTGAGTACTGGGATCACAGACATGCACTAGTACACCTTGCTGTCAGTTATATTTTTTATGTATAGACTGACAAATCCATTTTACTTGTCAAAAGTTATTTGTAGTTTTATGGCTTAAATGTTTTTTTAAAACATTTAGTCAGGCCAGCCAAATAGCTCAGTGGATTAAGCACTTACAAGCAGATGCAGGGGACAAGCGTTCGATCCCTGGGCCTGCATGCTGCCTTCTCCCCCCCCCCCCCATGCACTGAGATGGCAATTGAGATTGGGCATGGTGGCATGCACCTATAATCCCCACTCTTGGGAGGATGTAAACAGACGGATCATTGTGAGTCTGATCTAGTAGTGAGACACTGAACACCCTGTAGACCCTTCTCTAAAATAAAAAATTTAAAAAAAAAATGTCTTTATGTCTATAAGGTGCTTCAGTTAATCTGCTTTTCTGGCTTATATGTTATGAGTTTGAGGCACAGTAATCCATGCCTATATTCATAGCACTCTGTAAGGCTAAGGCAGGAGGATTAGAGGTTTTGCCTAAATAACTCACTGTCTTAGTGAGCCCTTCTCTAAAAAAAAAAAAAAAAAAAAAAAACGACATGCAGCTATAGTTCATTTGAAGAACATGAGTTTAATCTCTAGTGCCACAAAAAGCAAAAATGAATTTGAGGGTGCAACTCAGTGCAAAGGCTCGTTAGTGTTTAGTCCCTAGTGCTGAATATGATGATGTTGATGTTGGTGCTGCTGAGAGTATACAGTTTCAATTTGGTGTGCGATGTATGTTTGTTTGTTTGTTTGTGGGTCTCACTTTAGTTTATGCTGGCCTTTAATTCACTGGGAAGCCTATGCTGGCCTCAAACTCATAGTTACCCTCTCTGCCACAACCTCCCAACTGCTGGGATTATAGGCATGGATCACCATGCCTCCTAGCATCAATTTGGTGTTTTTATGTCCACTTACCACATTGAAAATTTAGGTTCAGACCAACTATTTCCTCATCACACCTTGATTTCTTGTTGTTGTTATAGTTTTTCTCAGTTTTGTACTGTAGTATTAAATTCTGTTATCTACACTGCATGCAGTATCAGGAATAGAACCTAGGTCCTTGTACTTGCCAGATAGGCACCTAAGGATCAAGCCAGCCACCAAAACCAGTGTGGTGCACATGTGTATACTTCCAACACTAGGGAGGCTGAGACAGGGGATAACTAAGAGTCTAAGCTTTGCAGTGAGACCCTGTACCAAATACATACATACATACACACATACATACATACTCTTATCTAAGATATCCTGGCCAAACTATAAAGTACATAGACTAGAAAACTATTTGCAAAGTTATATTGAAATATTACTGCCGGGCGTGGTGGCTCACGCCTGTAATCCCAGCACTCGGGAGGCTGAGGCAGGAGGATTGGTGCGAGTTCGAGACCAGCCTGGGCTACAAAAGTGAGTGCAGGACAAGCCTCAACTGCATAGCAAGACCCTGTCTCAAAAAGACAAAAAAAAAAAAAAGAAATATTACTTGTTTGTGAAATAATTCATATATAAATATAGCTGAATAAATCCCATTTTTTACACAAAGAAAATTTTTATATGATTTCTTTAAACAGACGAAGACCTATGATTCTGTTACAGATAAATTTATGGATTTCTCCTTTGAAAAGGTAAGTTTTTCTTTCACATAAAATAATTTTATAAGCCGGGCGTGGTGGCTCACGCCTGTAATCCCAGCACTTGGGAGGCTGAGGCAGGAGGATTGGTGCGAGTTCGAGACCAGCCTGCGCTACAAAAGTGAGCGCAGGACCAGCCTCAACTGCATAGCGAGACCCTGTCTCAAAAAAAAAAAAAAAAAATTTTATATTTTCTTCTAGTATTAGAATTACATTTTGAACAAATGAAAATATACTTTTTTTCCCTTGCCTCTTAAAGACACACAGTGCCTATATGCTATTTTATAAACGCATGGAACCAGAAGAAGAAAATGGCAGAGAGTACAAATTTGATGTTTCATCAGAGTTACTGGAGGTATAAGCTAACTTTATTTTTAGCAGTAGTTTAAAATACTTTGTTTACACCAGAAATGCCATTATATAAGAACAAGCTGTACAACATTAACATCCATAATTCCATACAGAGTTTAAGACTATCTACAGATAGCTGGGCAAGATGGCCAAGGTCTGTGTTCCCAGCACTCTGGGAGGCTTAAGCAAGAGAGTACAAGTTTAAGCCCATCTAGAGCAATTTGGCAGCTTTTCAAGACTGTTGGGGCTGGCAAGATAGCTCAGTGGTCTAAAGCACCTGCTTAGGCAAGCTTAGGTAACCACAGGGACCACATGGTTCAATCCTCAGCACTACATGCTGTGCCAGCCCCACCCCCAGGGCAGGCTGAGCTGGCCATAACATAAATAAAGTTTAAAAAAAAATAAAAGACTCTGTCACAATAAAAAAAAAAAAACACTGGTAGGATAGCTCACTGTGAAGGCTCTGCAAGTCCTCATTACTGGGGGGGAAGAAGGAATATATATTTATTCATGGTGTTAACTGACATAGCTAAATGAGTTTAAAGGAAGTAGAAAATAATTATCAATGAAACTGAAGAAAACTAGCAAGCTGAAATCAGGATGTGCTCACAAGTAATTAATGTAGTTAATAATGTTTTTCTTAGATTATGTGATTAATTTACAAATATTTTTCTCTTGTTTCATGATGTAAACACTGCAGCACACAATACATTTGAAATTAATTTACATATATTGTGTCAATATTATAAAATCTACTAAAACATACAGAAAGCTGGAGCCTGAGAATGTTATGAACTCTAAAGTATACCATTCAGTGATTTCCCAAATCTCACTATACAGCAGAAACCTTAATATATGATTCTGGGCCAATTCTGGATCAGTGAGGCAGATGAAAATAGCAGAAAATCTTTAGTGGTAAATAAAAGATAGATTGGAGACCTTTAGTGAAAAATGTACTTACCAAGCTAGGTCCCAGCACTCAGGAGCCTAAGGCAGAAAAATTAATGTGAATTCAAAGCCAGCAAGAACTACATACATTGGGGTCAGGAAGATAGCTCTGTGGCACAAGTACCTGCCTGGCAAGTGCAAGGTTGTGGGTTTGAATAGCCTCATGGACCTATAACTCTAGTTATTGTCACTCGTCAGTTGTGCGTTGAGACCATTAGTAACAAAGTCTAAGGGTTCTCTGCCAGATAAGAACTACATACATAGTATGTATAGTATAATGCCAGCCTGGACTACAAAATAAGATCCCGTCTCACAAAATGAAAAGAAAAGAAGCTACCAAAGCTGAGGTAGCACCTGTGTGGTAGTATGCACCTGTAATCCTACCATGAGGCAGGAAGATCACCATGAGTTCAAGGCCAGCCTGGGCTACATAGTGAACTCAAGGAGAGCCTGAACTACGTGGTAAGACCTTGTCTTAAAATATACAAATATGAATCTACCATCTTACATTTCAAACTGTGTGTGAAAATGCAGTAGTAAAAAAGAAATCAGTAATACATCAATGAGAGCATAAATCTGTTCTAGATGAACTTGTGAGTGTGAGGGTTGGGCTCACTGACAGAGCACGTGCCTAGATGACTAAATCTTTGGACTAGACACCCAGCATGAATGATTACCATTTTTTTAGAAACTGACAAATACTTAAAAGCATGTGTAGGGTATTCTGAGAGATGAACACAAAATGGTGATCCTTGTAGCATAATGTTAAAAATAAATGCTTCTCATGATCTTTGGAGAAGACAATGAAAGTCATTTTAGGTCTACCAACTGATCTAAAATTTTGTATTTTTTCAAAATTTAGACAAATTTTTATCCAGTAACAAATGCAACACAATTTACATTTTCTTCACTTATAATGTAGCATTAGCTCGGCAAATAGGATTTCAGAACTTTTACGGTTTAAAAAAAAAAAAATCTATGATCACTTGAAAGTAGCCTGGTAAATAATAAATAGGTTTTCATTGTTTTTTACTGTATTTAGGACAGGGTTTACTGGGTCTCACTATGTAGGTCAGACTCATAGTGATTCTCCTGTTTTCAGCCTTCCAAGCACTGGCACACGCCGCCTCACCAGTCTCCATCACCATCTCTGCGCACCCTAGGGTCAGGGTACAGCACACTGAGGGTTGAGCGTCTGCCTAAGCAGATGTTTTAATCCACTGAGCTATCAGACTGGCCCAGTAAATAGTTTTAGTAACTATGTTCCTTTTACCTGGAAACAATTCAACTTAAATTTTAAGTGGAAAAGTTTTTGTTTGTTTTACAGTTGCTTGAGAGCATATCTTTTTTGTATGGTAATATTGGTGAAAATGTAATGAAGTAAATTTCTGGTATCTAATGTGAATATTTTTTCTTCAGTGGATTTGGCATGATAACATGCAATTTCTTCAAGACAAAAACATTTTTGAGCACACATACTTTGGGTAAGTTATATAAAATGTGTTGGTTGTACTTAATGCTTTCTAATTTCTTCTGTAAAAATTTTAAGTTATTCTTTTTAAATTTTAGGTTTATGTGGCAGTTGTGTAGTTGTATTCCGAGTACATTACCAGATCCTAAAGCTGTATCCCTAATGACGGCAAAGGTAATATATAAACATTAGATAAGTTTATCAGATCCATTACTTTAAAATGATTAAATCTTTTTTTTTGCTTAATTGTATTTTTTCTTACAGTTAAGCACCTCCTTTGTCCTAGAGACATTTATTCATTCAAAGGAAAAGGTATGTTATTTTATTTTGTGCTTTTTTAATATTATGGCCGGCTCTCCTGCCATGGGGATGAGGTTGGCACAGCATGTGGTGCCAGGGATCAAACCATGGTCCCTGCAGTTGCCTAAACAGGCGCTTTAGACCACTGAGCCATCTCAGCAGCCCCTATTTTGTGCATTTTTATGTCATTTATTTTATTAGTCATCCTCTGGACTTCGTTATTTTTGGCTCAAAAGTTGATAGACTTTGACTGACATCTTTTTCTTCTCTAGCCCACAATGCTTCAGTGGATTGAACTACTGACCAAACAGTTTAATAATAGTCAAGCAGCTTGCGAGGTGAGGTGAATAATTCAGCAAACAATGCATAGCTTATAGTTCTCTTGATTTTGTTAACTAACATACTATATCAAAATTATTTTAATCTGTTCTAAATCACAGAGCCCTTTGTAAGTTGCTCTTATTTGATAAGTTAGAATTTTTGTGTCAAATCTTTTATGACAGTTAAATAATTATTGCTATTATTTTTTAAAACCTTGCCTCATGTTAGAGTACGATAAAACATGAATAATAAAAGACTCTTGAGTTTTTCTTTAACTTCTTTTAGTGGTTCTTGGTGGTAAGCACATGGCCTTATGCTCAACAAGCACTCTACCACTAAGCACAGACATTTCTTAATTACGTTTCTTTTGGGATTTTCCAGCTCTTCTCTTAAAAATTATTCATGTTAAAAAAAAAAAAAAAAAAAAAAAACTCATGTAAGCCAGATGTAAAGGTATAGCACACATCTATAATCTCAGCACTTTGGGAGCTGGGCAGCAGGATCTCAAGTTGAAGCCAAACCTGGACATTAATTGACTTAGTTGGACCCTATGTTAAAATTAAAACGAGCTGCGCGTGGTGGCTCACGCCTGTAATCCCAGCACTCTGGGAGGCTGAGGCTGGAGCATTGGTGCGAGCTCAAGGCCAGCCTCAACTGCATAGCGAGACCCTGTCTCAAAAAGACAAAAAAAAAAAAAAAAAAAAAAAAAAAAAAAAAAAAAAAAAAAAAAAAAAAAAAAAAAAAAAAAAAAAAAAAAAAAAAAAAAAATTAAAACGAAAAAAGACTATAGATGTATTTCAGGGCATCTCCCTAATAAATGTGTATTTGTCAGTGATGAGCACACTTTTAATATCTCTCATTTGTAAATAAGTAATACAGTATTAGTAACTTTTGTCAATAATGCTATGTATAAAATCTGTACGGGGGGCTGGGGAGATAGCACTATGGCACAAGTGCCTGCCTGGCAAGTGCAAGGTCGTGAGTTCAAACCCCAGTCCTGCCAAAAAAATAAAAAATAAAATAAAATAAAATCTCTACGGGCTGGGGAGTTAGCTCCATGGTACAAGTGCCTCCCTGGCAAGTGCAAGGTTGTGAGTTTGAACCCCAGTCCTGCAAAAGAAAAAAAAATTGTATAATGTTTTGTTTTTGTTTTGTACTAGGAATAAAAAAATACGTAAAATGTGTTCATATTATGCCCAAACCTTTCTAATTTTCGGTAACATCATCCCATAATTATAAGCACCTATATCCTCCATCTCCCTTAAAACAACAAAACCTGCACATATTCTAGTAGATAAAAGTTTATGTTCAATTTTTTTCTCTTTTTCATTTTTAATAGAGGTTTGTGCATTCTACCACTGAGCTAAATCCCCATCCCCTATGTTCCATTTTCTACCCATTTTAAGAAGTATATATACGCAAACACAATGTGTTCACAGGTTGTATATGTGTTTGTGTGTGTGTATGTGTGCCTTGTGGTAACAAAGATACAGCCTAAGGATATTCTTTCTACTAAGCTACACTCCAAAGATAAATGTTTTATCTTGAGGCAAAGTCTCAACTAAATTATTTAGTGAGAACTTGCAGTCCTCATCAGTATCCTGAGCAGCTGAGATTACAGGTGTGCACCATTGTCTACAGCTTAATCCAATTTTTTAAATTAAAAACTAATAAGGTAGAAACTTGTCTGAGAATATAAGTCTTAGAATTTTCCTGAGGTGGGAAATAGTAGCCTGGTGATGAATAGATGAAATTGTTTTGAGCTTTTTTACTCACTTAGAAAGTCATGTAATTTTACTTGTAGCAATGAAATAAACTCTGACCATCAGACATTTTAGACAAAAAGTAAATTTTTTTTTAAGCTTTGAGTGTATTTTTGGAAACGGGAAAAAAAATCATAATGACAATGAACTCTACTATTAATCTACCTATTACTGATAAGTAGTAATAGAGTGAGACTTCAGTTTACAGACTTAATTTGTTTTTACTATTTTAGGGAAGGTGGCTTTTTGTGGGGAAGATAGACATGGTGGTGTCTATTAACTGTTGAACTTGCAAATTGAAGCAAAATTTTGCCAAATATTTTTGTTTGTGAACCAAAATATTTGCTAATAGAAGCATTTGTGAACCGAGGCATTATTGTATGTTCTCTTTTCATTCTCACTTATCATTCCTATCCTCCCAACCCTTTCTTTTCACCTGAAGTGTTAAAGCCAACAGGTATCATTCCATCCATAAATACTTTGTTCTTTCTTCATTCATGCCATTTGTATCATCTGCTGTGAATGAGATTTCTACATTCTGGCTTTAACTATTTACATCTCCTGAGTATCATTTAACTCTTTCTTTATTATACCTGTTTTTAAATAAGAAAAATAACTTATCAGATCACTTTTTTTTTTTTCTTTTTTTTAAGATTTTAGGGAAGGGCTTATAGGGTGTTCAGGGTCTCACTACTTTACAGCCTTCCAAGAGCTGGAATTACAGGCATGTGTCACCATACCCAGTCTCAATTACTATCTCAGCACACCCCAGGGGCGGGACACCACGGCAGGCCCAGGGATTGAACCCCTGGCCCCTGAGCCTGCTTGCAGGTGCTTTAATACACTGAGCTATTTGGCAGGCCCTTGAAGTTGCATAATGAGGTGGTCACGGGCACACACCTGTGGTGCCAGCACTGTGTCTCAAACAAAAAGATGGTGCAATGGGTGATCTTGTTATTTTAGATGTAAGACTTTTTATAACTAGCGAAGAAGCCATTTGGTTAAGAACTTACTGAAAACATCAACTAGAGGTAAATCATGATTTTTATCTCATTTGACAATTATTGGATAAGTGCTAAAACAATCATGCTTTTTTTTTTTTTTTTGACAGTGGTTTTTAGACCGTATGGCTGATGATGACTGGTGGCCAATGCAGATACTAATTAAGTGTCCTAATCAAATTGTGAGACAGGTAAGGAAAAATGTATTTGAAAAAATTATTTGGAAAAGAAATGGCTTTCAGTTTAATTACTTAAATTTCCCTGTGAATACATCTTAATCTTTAATGGAAAATGATTTGAAAAGATCTATTATATTAACAAAAGGAATTTTAACATTATTTTCAATAGCCTCTTTTAGGATCAACTATAACTAATCAAGGGAGTAAAATAAGGAACATTTTCTAGGTATAACAAAGTAAGTTATAACTTCCTTATCTTTCAGATCTACATACTTCATGAATTGTACCAAATCTTTTGCAGGTCCTTGTCTAAGAGAATACTGTAATCTAGAAAGTTAAATGAACAGGATGCAGTTCATTTCTATAACAAGGCCTGAGCTGTCAAATGAGCCAATGTTTTTATTACTACATTATTATGAAAAAATGAAAATTTTAGTATGCGTTTCTTATTGCTGAGACAATACCCACCACCCAAAGAAGAAGGAAAAGTTTATTTAGCTCACAGTTTCAGTTCATAGGTTTCTGGGCAAAGGTGCATTGCAGAAAATAACAAAAGTAAGCAAGTAAACCATAGGCAAATAACACTTTTATATTCTACCTAGTCACACCCTTGATCCCAGAATCACTTATCTACATCCAGTTGCCTCTGAAGAGCCTTACCCATGGTTACATGAGGCTTTGGAAGAACATCTAGGCTTGAGCTATTAAATACTTACGATGCAAAACCATATGTTAGCCTGAGTTTTGCCACTTTTTAATTGAAACAGAATTCTCACACCGTAAAAATCACTCATTGTTGTCAAAGTATAAAATTTAATGGTTTTAGCTGGGCGTGGTGGCGCACGCCTGTAATCCCAGCACTTGGGAAGCTGAGGCAGGAGTATCAGTGAGAGTTCGAGACCAGCCTGGGCTACAAAAGTGAGCTCAAGGCCAGCCTGAACTGCATAGTGACACCCTGTCTCAAAAAGACAAAAATAATAATAATAATAATAATAATAATAATAATAATAATAATAATGGTTTTGAATATGTTTATAATCTTGGGAAACCATAACCATTTTAAAACACTCATCACTCCATAAAGAAACCTCTATTCTATACTTCAGCCCTTGTCTACTAACTTACTCTGTCTCTTACAGATTTGCATATTTTTAACATTTTAGGTACATGGAATTACATACTATATACTCTTCTGATGTGCTGCTCAGATTTAACTATCTTATTTAGGATTTGCCCATGTTCGCAGCATATAGCCATATTTCTTCTCTCTTTTTCTTTGCCACATATTTGTTTTTGTTTTTGTTTTTTGTTTGTTTGTTTGTTTTGTTTTGTTTTTGTCTTTTTGAGACAGGGTCTCACTATGCAGTTGAGGCTGGCTTTGAGCTCACTTTTGTAGCCCAGGCTGGTCTTGAACTCGCATCAATCCTCCTGCCTCAGCCTCCCGAGTGCTGGGATTACAGGCGTGAGCCACCACGCCCAGCTTTTGCCACGTATTTAAATGAATATACTACATTTTTTTATCCATTCATTGGTTGATGACCATCTGAGATGTTTCTACATTTTGGCTAGTTTGAATACTGATGAACATTTGTATACAAGTTTTTGTTTGAACATAATATTTTTCTTTTCTTTTCTCTTTTCCTTTTCCTTTTTCACTATACAGGAGAGTGAACCCATGACCAACCACTGAGCCATATCCTAGACATATTTACATGTTATTTTAAAACAGGCACGCTTAGTTTCCCAGGTTGGCCAGGAATTCATGATCTTTCTGATTCTCCTGCCTCAGCCTCCTGAGTAACTGAGACTACTGGCATATACCATCATGCTCAAGTAGAAATACTCATTTCCTTTTGGTATATACCTGAAGTAGAACTATTATTGTTGTTGTTCTTATAAATATACCAAACTTACATGTTTTAGTGTCTAAACCTCTTTATATTTCTTGCAATGATATATATTCATTTTTATTATTTGATTTCCAACACCTGATATTTTTTTATTTTTAGTTTTGCCAACCAAGTATGTGTAAAGTGGTATCTCCTTCTAGTTTTGATTTGCATTTCCCTATTAAGTAATGATAAGCATCTGTTGAGCTGGGCATGGTGGTATACTCCTATAATCTCAGCACTTGGGAAACTGAGGCAGGTAGAGATTGCTACAAGTTCAAGGCCAACCTTAACTACATAGTGAGACCATGTTTCATATGCTTATTTGCCATTTTTATGTGCACTTTAGAGAATCCCTAAGCCATTTTTATTTTTTTCCTAAGCCATTTTTTATTTTTTTAATTTTTTCTTTTTTTTTTCATGATTCAATACTTTTATTATTTAAATTTAACAATGGTTACATTACATATTTTCATCATCAGTTTAGATTAATAGATATAGGTGTATAAGACTGATGAAACAATTAAACATTAACACTTTCAATAAACATTACTTTCTTTTTTCTTCTTTTCCCCTTTCTTTTTTTAAAAGTTGACACATTGCATATTGTCCTCACAATAGTTCTACAGAGCACAGTGTGTGGGCATAACCAAATTTTTTTAATTTTTCTTAAATCTCATTTATTTATTTGTGTTATGGCCGGCTGGGGTGGGGTGGCACAGCATATGGTGCCAGGGATTGAGCAGTGGTCCCAGCGTTTGCCTGAACTTCCCTAGGCCAGCGCTTGAGACCGCTGAGCCATCTTGCTGGCTCTCCTAAGCCATTTTTAATCCATGTTATTTTTGAATGAATTTAAGTCATATGTCTTTCTCTGAACCATTGATCTTCTGACAAGCACCTGCCCTCCCTACTGAAGATCAGTGTTAAATTTTCTATCAGCCAGAAAGATTTTGTAAAGCTTTGGCTTTGGTAATCGGTATTACTGAAGCCAATATTTTGTTGGGTTTTTTCCATCTTAGCATAAAACTGAAAGTTTTGTTTTTTATTTTTTTAAAAAAAATTTCATTTATTATATTTTTTTCTTGTTTCAGAACCTTTGTTTGTTTATTCACTCATTTTCATGGCCGGCTAGGCCACCCCGAGGGAAGGGCTGGCGCAGCATGTGGTGCCGGGGATCGAACCGAGGTCCCTGAAGCCGCCAAAGCTTTCCCAAGCAGGTGCTTTAGGCCACTGAGCCATCCCACCGGGCCCTGAAAGTTTTGTTTTTTCATGCTAGAGATTTCTATGTGCTAAAAGCATTTGGTTTGCCGCTCAGTTACACTCCAATTCTCTGGATATTGTTTTATTTGTCTTGTATTTACACTAGAGATTAGACACAGGTAGGATTGAACCATCTCTCCAGCCCCTTTTTGTTACAGTGTCTTACTACATATTTCACCCTGGCCCAGACCTCACTAGCTGTGGATGTCCTGAAATCACTACAATCCTCCCACTTTAGCCTCCCCAGTGCTGGGATGATAGGTGTGTGCCACCACACCTGGCTCTAGACCTTTTAAATTTTATTTTGGGACATGATCTAAGTCACCCAGGTTAACTTCAGAATTGGAGTTCCTCTGCATAAGCCTTCTGAATAGCTAGAATTCCAAGTATGCATTCCTCACAGCTTCAGTTTTTTTTTTTTTTTTGCTCTATTTTGAAATAGGTTCTTACTGTATAGTCCAGGTGGATCTGGGGCTCATATAGCTCTGGCTAACCTGGAACATATAGTCCTCCTACCTAGGCCACCAAACTAATGAGATTATAGCCTTATGCCACCATGCCCAGGATTTAAATGTTTCTAATTTTTGTAGTTGTCATATTGGTGAACCAAAGGGCCTGATTTTTCAGTTTTTAAGATAAGAGTCTTGCTGAGTTGCCCATGTAGGACTTGGAACTCTCCATTTTCTTTCTTTTTTTTTTTTTTTTTTTTTTTTTTTTTTTTTTTTTTTTTTGTCTTTTTGAGACAGGGTCTCACTGTATAGTTCAGGCTGGCCTTGAGCTTACTTTTGTAGCCCAGGCTGGTCTTGAACTCTCACCAATCCTCTTGCCTCAGCCTCCCGAGTGCTGGAATTACAGATGTGCGCCACCACACCCGGCCACATTTACTAGTCTTAAACATAATAAGTTTAAGACTGGGCCTGGCAGGATGGCTCAGTGGTCTAAAGCGCCTGCAGGCGGCTGCAGGGACCACGGTTCAATCCCCGGCACCACATGCTGCGCCAGCCTTGCCCTCAGGGCAGGCTGAGCCGGCCATAAAGCAAAACAAAACAAACAAAAGTTCTGAAACAAGAAAAAATAAAAATAAAATAAAATAAAATAAATTAAAAAAAAAAAAAAAAATAAGTTTAAGACTAACCTAGAATTCAGCAAAACCCTATCGCAAAAACATCAGTAAATGAATGTATGTATATATATGTATATCATATGTCAGCTATATGTGAATGGCATGCAGAGAATATTTAATGTGTTAAATTCTTAGTTCTTAGTATCTGTATGATATAAGATTTTTTTTTTTTGCGGGACCAGGGTTCAAACTCACAACCTTGCACTTGCCAGGCAGGTACTTGTGCCATGGAGCTATCTCCCCAGCCCCTTTTTATGGTATAAGTTGGCTTGTAAGTAGTTAACCTCTTCCTTTATAGATGTTTCAGCGTTTGTGTATCCATGTGATTCAGAGATTGCGACCTGTGCATGCTCATCTCTATCTACAGCCAGGGATGGAAGATGGGTAAGAAATACTTTTTTCTGTATTTAGGATATGGTCTACAGGGTGTTCAGGGTCTCAATACACAGATCAGACTCATAGTGATCCTCCTGTTTTCAGCCTTGAGTTTTTTGATGATCTGTATATAAAGTATTTTTTATGTGGCCATAGGGACAATTGGGGTTCTGTTTAAAAATAACATGTAATAATAGAATCAAAATGGAAGATTGCTTTTTTAAGTCAAGTATATCTACAAAATCCTCTACAATTAATTTCATGGCTTAGTCTTTTTGACTTGATGCAATTATTTATGGTAATTGAAGTATAGCTTCTTACATTACTACACTTGGCATTATCACAAAATTAGAGGGACAACCCACTCAGGTCCCTCTTCTGTCCCCTCGAACAGGAGCTCTTTCCTCCAATAAATATAATCTCCTCTTAAAAAATTAGAGAAAATTCAGATTTTTAAGAATATTTTTTGTCCCAAAGAGTGATGTTTAGATTACCTGAAAGCTATCATAAGACCTGTAGTACCAGCACCTAGGAGGTTGAGGTAGGAGGATTACTGTGAATTCAAGGTCAGCCTGGCTTATATAGCAAGATCCTATCTCAAAATAATAAATAAAACTTTTTAGTTTGCTTGTTATTGAGGGTTGAACCCAGGGTCTTGGTACTGAGCTGTATCCCCAGCCTCATTTTTTGTTTTGAGATAGGGACTCACTAAGTTGCTTGGTTTTGTGGCTGAGCTTGAACTTCTGATGCTTCTGCCTCAGCCTTTAGGAGTGCTAGAATTAGTGGTGTGAGTTACCACATCCAACTTATTTTCAGATATACGTTTTTAAAATACTTAATTTTTGGCTGGCCAAATAGCTCAGCAGATTAAAGTGCCTGCTTAGGCAAACACAGGAGCTGGAGTTTAGTCTCTGGCATGCCCTGTCGGCCTTCCTGGGTACACTGAGATAGGTGACTAAGACTGGGTGTGGTGGTGCACACCTAGAATCCCAGCTCTTGGGAGGCTGAACACGGGTGGATCACCAAGAGTTCGATCTAGTAGACCCTGTAAAACCTGTAGTAAAACACAACAACAAAAATTTATTTTCTTTTAGGTCAGATGATATGGATGCCTCAGTAGAAGATATTGGTGGTCGTTCCTGTGTCACTCGATTTGTTAGAACACTCTTATTAATTATGGAACATGGTGTAAAACCTCACAGTAAACATCTTACAGAGTATTTTGCCTTCCTTTATGAATTTGCCAAAATGGGTGAAGAAGAGGTAAGAGTGACTCTCAATTGTTTTTTTGGATTATGTACCTATTTTCAGTATTTAGATTTTGTTTTTAACTTAAATTTTTAACCAATTTTTTAGAGCCAGTTTTTGCTTTCATTGCAAGCCATATCTACAATGGTACATTTTTACATGGGAACCAAAGGACCTGAAAACGTAAGTATACTTCTGCCTTATATCAGGGATTCAGAGATCTTGTTTACAATAGTCACAGTCATACAGTTTTGGAACCTTTATGTTCTAGCCCATTTAATAGGTAGTATCAAGGGTCTAAGATTGGTTGATATTGTTAAGCATAATGGCTCTGGCAAACAAAGAAACAATTCTGTAGTAAGTTTCACTTCCTAAGGCAACCCAATTAAATTTTAAGAATAGCAACAACCTATTTTGGAACCTTATCAACAGTGTATTCCTTTGTTGCACATTGTTAGTAGGGCTTTATTTGGTTTTTATGGTACTACAATTGAAGCTAGGGAGCACTGAATCACATCTTCATCTCTTATTTTGAGATAGACTCTTGGTAAGTTACCCAGGCTACCCTTGAATTTGCATTCTTCCTCCCTCAGCCTCTTTAGTAGCTGGAAGTGCAGTCATAAACCATATTTCGCTAGTAGTCATATTTTCTAAGTTCTTACTACTAAGTTGGTTACAACCTTCCAAAAATTTAGGTAGATTTTGTTTCCTTTTATTTTTATTATCTTAACAATCATTAAGTATCACATTTGTGACAACCACAATCTACTTAATTTTTTCTTAACCATAAAAGATAAATACCATTTTTGTCTTCATGAAAAAAATAAGGACCTAAGACACGTATTATTTGCTCTATATCAAAATGAATGGATTTGGATCCTTGGTCAGACTACTAAGCTAAGACACTTAACTATTTTTGCAGAAATGGTTCTTAAAATATATACCATTATTATCTAATGCCAACCTAAGAAGCTATCTCTTTGACTGCTTTTCTCTTGCTATTGTGTATGGTGAAATCTCTTGCATTTCAGTACAGCAGTGAAAGTCTTTGAGATACCTAGTTTAGGTTATCTAAAAACTCTGATAAGGATCTCCTGTGTAACTGATTTATTAAACAAGAAATGTTGTTTTGTCCTATGCATAACTTACATATTTAGTCTTTTTTGAGACAGGGCCTTGAGCTAACTTTGTAGCCCAGGTGGTCTTGAACTCAATGATTCGCCTTCATTAGCCTCTCAAGTGCTGGGATTATAGGTGTGTGCTACAATACACCCAGCTCTGCTCATAACATTTTACTCTAACTTATCTTCCAGAGAGCTTGCTTATGTGAAGGAAAGTAGCTGTTAACGATTTATCACTCTAGTTAAGGTAAACCATATTGGGGATTACTGTTTTCACAGTTTTGCCAGCTTGATGTAAGTTGTCCTGAATGTGGTTTATTAGATTATTTTAAGTTAGGATTGTGCCTTTGAGTGGTAGTTTTCATTATAACATTATTATGCCACCATCCTCCCTAGATGATTATATAAAGTGAGTCAATTCTAAAGATGGCAAAACTAATACCACACTAAAATTGAATTTTGTTCCACATAGCCACAAGTTGAAGTGTTGTCAGAGGAAGAAGGGGAGGAAGAAGAAGAAGAAGAAGATATCCTCTCTCTGGCAGAAGAAAAATACAGGCCAGCTGCCCTTGAAAAGATGATAGCTTTAGTTGCTCTTTTGGTTGAACAGTCTCGCTCAGAAAGGTGAAATGTTTCAACATTCAAAATGCTTAAAGCGTGTTCATTTTACTCTTTATATAAATGGTTTTGTTGATATTTGATTTTTATTATATAATTCTTTTTAAATAATAACACCATTATTTATCACCTCTTGTGGCTTAAGAATTTTAGTCCTTTCTACCAAACTTTTATGTCTCTTGGGTCATGAAGAAGTAATCTTTGAAGAAAACTGGGCTTGGTGGCACACACCTGTAACCCCACTTGGGAAGCCGGTGCAGGAAGATGGCCATGAGTTCTAGGCCAGCCTGGACTACGTAGTGAGACCTTGTCTTAAAAAAGAAGTCCATGAAAAATATTTAGCAAAATTATACGTCCATTCATTCTTTAACCTAACAACTCTACTTACACAGAACTCTGTTCCAGAATACAGAAGTATGCATATCCAGAGCTGTTTGCTAATAGCAAAAAACTATAAATAGCCACATATCCATCAAAAACAGACTAATAGATAACTTAATTCCATAGAGTCCTCTGCAGTCCCAAGAGGAAATTACCTGTACTGCCATGAAGAAGTCTTTATGGTGGATAACTACCCTCCTAAAAAACTAGCATACAGCATACTCTAAGACAACAAGGTGCGGAGAAAAAAAAATTGTATACTGAGAAAGAATGTGTGTGTATACAACTGATCCTAATTATTCATGTATTTCTTATACACAGATTCACTATTTGCTAAAGTTTATCTGTAATGCCAATATCAATACTTCAAGAACTTTCACAATCATTTGCTGAAATGTGTATAATGCAAAATGGTAAAAATTTTGAGTTGGCTGACACTTTCCTAGCTGAGGTCAAACAAGGCGACCATCTGCCATCTTGTTTTAATTTTCATGTTGTAAACAAATGTACTTAACGTGGTGTATGACAGTTTTGAAATGTTTATACCTTCTGTGGGTGATTTCATGGTTTAAAATGGCACTGAAGCGTATTGCTGAAATGCTGTCTGGTTTTCCTAATAACTTCAGGAAGCCTGTTCTGTGCCTTAGTGTGAAAATACATGTCTTAGACAAGGTTTTTCCAGGCATGTATTGTAATGCTATTGGTTGTGAGTTCAATGTTAATGCAACAACAACATATGTGAAATGTGTCCTTAAGCAGAAAAACTTGTAAAAGCAAGGTAATGTATTGATTAGTTTATGAATATGTGACCAGAGGCTCATAGGTACCTACTTCTATATTTCCCATAGAAGCAATGATTTGATACTTGTTAATTCAGTGTCTATAACACTACACAGGTCATAACTAGCACAGATATCAAGAATTATAAATTAAAAACATATGTTTAAAAATGGTTTCCAGTAAAGGTGGGAGGAAAAAAATCCCTGGGGAAGCGGGGGACAGAAAAATGGTAGCTTGATTTAAAAAAAAAAAATGTCTTGTAGATTTAACTTTGGAATAATGTAAATGTTTTGTATAATTACAAATAAATAAGCAATCCTTAAACATCAGAAGTATAATGAAATAAGTAAGCTGTGCTACATAATAAGGAGGTGATATAACAAACTAGAGAGGAATTCAACTGATTTTAGAACACACTAAATATCTAGTGGGATGTACATGGTGGACACAAAGAACCTCAAAATTGTCTTAAACAGTTTCAGTATTATATTGTTAGTAATATAATTGGAATTGTTATTTTGAAGCTATTGTATGCCATGTTTTGAGCAAAGAATGAATGGATGATACTTAGTTTTTTTGTTTTGTTTTGGTTTTTGTTTTTGAAAGCACATTTTTGAAAAAATTGTGATGGGTCAGCGAGATAGCTTGTAGAATAAGCGCTTGCCTGGCAAGTGCAGAGTTGTGAGTTTAATCCCTGGTACACACACACACACACACACACACACACAAAAGCACATTTAGGTTATCTTAACATGTTGAAATGACTTGGCAACTATTTTAAGGTGGCCTCTACTTGTCATAGAGTGGATAACTTGAGCTTCAACAAAACATTAGCTGCAGTAGACTGTGAAACATATCAGACATACTTAAGTCTATAAGTTCACAATAGTAGCTAAAAAATTTTTTGAAATTTGTTGGTAACCTTTGGAGTGTACTAGCAAATCAGATCATTATTTTGAAAAGTGATAGAGGAAATGGTATTAAAGATTTACTTATTCTACCTGGAAGAAGTAAACCTCATAGCAACCAAATGGTAGATAAGGGAAAGTTTTGTCATCATAGAGATACTCAAATTAGCAAAAGTGCAATATGGTTGGAGTTAGAATATCACTATTTTGTGACCTTGAATTAAATAATGAATCTAGACAGTGATTATCTCTAGCCAAAAATGTTATGAACAGAAAAACAGTTGTGTTCCTCCTGCTGAAAATCCACAGCACTACAGACAAAATAGCTTTGATAAATGAATTAAGTCTAGATCTGACCAAGTCTCTAGGTCTGCCTGCCATTTTACATGAAATACGGGGACAGGAACATGTTAAAGCACCACCACCAGGATACAGTTAGCAAAATATACATGTGGGAAACTCTACAAGACTCTCTCTTTACCCGAAAAATTACAAGATAAAAAGTTGGAGGGGGAAAAAGAAAGTTGGAGGGGAAATCAGTAGATTTAAGATTTTTAAGACATTTCAACCAGTTGCAATGAAAGGCTTTAGTTAGATCCTATTTGATTTTATTTATTTTTTTCTTGTTTCCGAACCTTTGTTTGTTTATTCACTCGTTCTTATGGCCGGCTCAGCCCACCCTGAGGGCAGGGCTGGTGCAGCATGTGGTGCCAGGGATCTGACTGTGGTCCCTGAAGCGGCTCAAGCTTTCCCAAGCAGGTGCTTTTAGACCACTGAGCCATCCTTCCGGGCCCTTAGATCCTATTTGAAACCAATTATAAAAATTTTTTTTGAAATGTAAGGAAATTTGTACACTGGATATTGCAATAAGAGAGTAAGGAATTACTGATTTACTTTAGACATGAATAATGGTAGTATAATTATGATTTTAGAATCTCTTTATGGATTATTAATAATGTATAAATCAATAATCAAATTCTTCCCTCAAGAATTATGCATACTAGGGTCGGCGATATAGCTCAGTGGATTTAGTGCTTACGTAGAGGCAGCGCAGGCGGTAAGGTTGGGTTCCTGGCCCCTCGTGCCACACCGGCCCGCTCTAGAGCATGCTGAGCCGGCGATACTGGATGTGGTGGTGTGCGTCTATAATCCCAGCCCTTGGGAGGTACAAACAGGAGGATCACTATGACTCAGTAGTGAGACCCTAAAAAAAAAAGACGGAAATGGACATAAAAAAAAAAAAATTATGCGTACTGAGTGGCTGGTGGTAAAAATGAAACAATACTAGCTATAATTTTGGTACATTAGAAGCTAAATTTCATGGTAGAGTACATGTACTACTTCTTAAATACCTGAAATTTTCTATAGTAAAGAAAACTGTATACAATACATTGAGATCAAGAGGTGAAATGAGTGTTTCTTAGAAATTCATTTGGCTTTTAAAGGATGTCACATCAGAAAGCAGCTAAGTATTATTAAACTCATTATAATATTTTAATGTATTCAGTTAAATGAGTGACTATAAAATATATTCTGGCCTATATATAACAGTATTAGCATCTTAGAAACTTCCCCAAGAGATGCTTAGCAAGAAAGTCTAGTTATCAGAAAAACATCCAGAAATTATTTTATGTTGGTGGGCTGCTACAGTTTAAAATGATGATTTTGAGCTGGGCATGGTGGCATATAACTGTAATCCCAGTACTTGGGAGGTTGAGGCAGGAGGGTCAGTGCAAGTTTGAGCCTAGCCTGGGCTACAAAAGTGAGTTCAAAGTCAGCCTAAACTGCGTAGTGAGACCCTGTCTTAAAAAGACCAAAAAAAAAAAAATAAATAAATAATAATAATAATAATAATAATAATGACGGTTTTGTTGTATGTCATGATATATAAATAGCTATAAAATAATACACAGGGAAAAAAATTTATTTCCACTAATATTTTCTTTTAGGCATTTGACATTGTCACAGACTGACATGGCAGCATTAACTGGAGGAAAGGTAATACCTTCTCTAATATTAGACAATTTGATCACAAAAGTGATACAATGGTTCTTATGTAAAAAAAAAATTTGCTCTTTAACAGGGATTTCCCTTCTTGTTTCAACATATTCGTGATGGCATCAATATAAGGCAAACTTGTAATCTAATTTTCAGCCTGTGTCGGTATAATAATCGACTTGCAGAACATGTAAGTGCTAAAAACAAGTCTTAAACATTTTTCACAATTTTCAAAAGAATATTCTAACATTATCCTATTTTTCTTTTAGATTGTATCTATGCTTTTCACTTCTATCGCAAAGTTGACTCCTGAGGTATGTAAATATTTTTTAATTCATTTCTTTTGGAACTAGTATCAGTACTGATAGTACTTTCATATTTAAGTCTTTCTTATTTAGGTTTCTCTCATTACATAGTAACCTACTTCTTAAGTATATGATTTAAATTGCATTATCTCTTCTTGTTTTATTATCATACAGTTTCCCCAAATAAAAATATATATGGCAATTAAGTATATCATAGTGGTACCTAAATGCTAAGCTTTGAAGTTGTTTGATGTGAAGCATGTCATAATTGTGTCCAAGAGACAAAGACTGGCCAGAGCTATCCACATGTGGAGAGATACATGGAAAAATAGAATATAGTATCATAAAAACTTTCCAAAATAAACATGTTTATATACTTTTAAATAGTATGTGTCAAACATTAATATAAAATACTCAGGAATTGCATCTTGCTACAGAAAATTTTGAACCTAAGTTTTTTCATTTTTGGGGTTTTTGTGGGTTGGTTTGTTTGTTTTGGTGTCAGAGACTGAACTCAGAACCTTGTACTTGCTAGGCAGATGTTAACCTAAGTTTTTTTAATAGGCAATACTTGTTTCATTAACAGATTTTTAGGAATTGGGAAAGTGTTGATCAATGAACAAAAATTTTCACTTAAGTGTGAGGGATGTTTAAAGTATCTATTATACACATGGTAATTATAGTTAGTGTACCATATATTTTAAAATTACTGATAACATTTTAAGCATTCTCATTACAAGAAAAATACATGTGAAGTAATATATTAGCTAGATTTAGCCATTCTACAATGTATAACTTTCCAAACATCCCAGTGTACAGTATAAATATATAAAATGTCAGTCTAATAAATTTTAAAGCACATTTGACATCCAAACAGAATCTGTTGCATTTAACTTATGTACCTGACTTTGTATCCTATGCCAGAGTACCTGACCCTGTATCCTGTGCCAGTGTATTAATGAACTCTATTACCCTAATAGCAGATTTAAATGAAATGTGTATCAGAATATGTTTTTTTTTTCTGCTGAAAGACATAGGTTCACACTGATCTAAATATCCATGTGTATGTGTCTTATAGGCAGCCAATCCTTTCTTTAAGTTGTTGACTATGCTAATGGAGTTTGCTGGTGGACCTCCAGGAATGCCTCCCTTTGCATCCTATATTTTGCAGAGGATATGGGAGGTAAGTGTTGGCAGGGGTGTTTTCATTATATAGTTTCTGATGATTCTACTTCTGTAATATAGTCACTACTATCTTAAGTAGTGTGTACTTGACTCATGAATATTTGAGTTGCAAATTCCCACCTGTATAAGACTCACTTTGTCAGCTGACAAATAAATCCAACTTACAAATAATTCTCCCAGAACAGAACTCGTTTGTATGTCAGGGACTTGTACCAGTTTTTTCTTGTTTGGGTTGACAAAATGGTTTCATTGAGTTATTCACAGGTCAAAGGAAGAAGAGATGCTTTACTCATAAGACATTGAACAAGATGAGTTTTTAGCTAGTCTCCCAGGTATTTTAAAAATTTCTTCCACATATATGATCATCTCATTCCGTAACCCTCAAGAAAGATAACGTAAGACAACTAGAAACTTTCAGCCACGGACAGAAATAATAAATGAAATGCTAACCCTTTTGCTTCTAGAGTTGCTGTTATGGTCACAAAATTTCTCCCTAATCAGTATCAGAAATGTTCTGGACCAGGAGCCAGCAAACTTTTTTTTTTTTTTCTTTAAAGAGACAGAGCAGATATTTTAGGCTTTGTTGGCAATACAATATTTAAAAGTACTCAGCACAGCCATTTTAACTTAAAAGTTGCTGTAGATAATGAGTAAATGGGCACACATGGCTATAACTACAATAAAATGAAAACAAGTAGCCACAGTATTTGGACTATGGACTACAGTGCATTAAACTGTTCTCTGTTTTCCTAAGAATTTCTCTTGGGGAAAAAAAAGATCACAACAGTGCAGTTAGCTATTTATGTTCTCACATAATAGTAATTAATAGCTTATAGATGGAGTAAGAAAAGTAAAGGTGAGAAACAGGATTCAAAGTATTTTTAAATGAGTGTATAAGAAATAAATTTATAACAGACCTAAAAATCATTGAGTTCTCATATTTGTCATGTATTATATTCCTTGGTTATCTTAAATTTTGTGAACTAATGAAAAATTATCCTGAATATTTCCCACTGATAAAGGCAAAAAAGTTTTTTATTTTTCTTTTCTGAGACAGGGTTTCACTATGTAGTTGAGGTTGGCTTTCAACTCACTTTAGAGCCCAGTCTGGCCTCGAACTGGCAGTGATTCATTACCTCAGCTTCCAGAGTGCTGGGATTATAGGCATGTCCCACTGCACCAGTGCAAATTGTTTTGTTTTGTTTTGTTTTGTTTTGTTTTGTTTTGTTTTGTTTTGTTTTGTTTTGTTTTGTTTTGTTTTGTTTTGTTCTTCAGCTTCCAGAGTGCTGAGATTATAGGCATGTCCCACTGCACCAGTGCAAATAGTTTTGTTTTGTTTTGTTTTGTTTTGTTTTGTTTTGTTTTGTTCTGTTCTGTTCTGTTCTGGTTTTTTGACCATCAGTCAAACTCAGGAGGACCTCATGGCTTGCCAGGCAGGCAGGCAGGCACTTAGACCACCAAGCTATTACCCTAGCCCACAAACAGATTTTAAAGTGGTGGAAAACATCGGTAAAACTTATTTAGGCTGTAGTTTTTTTAAAAAACTGCTTTACATTTAAGTGTTCTGTGATATATATATATATATATATATATATATATAAAAAGAAAGAAAAAGTTACTCATTATTAAGTTGGCCTTATATTTTCTTCTCATTTTATTTGCAGGTGATTGAATACAATCCTTCTCAATGTCTGGATTGGTTGGCAGTGCAGACACCCCGAAATAAACTGGCACACAGCTGGGTCCTACAGAATATGGAAAACTGGGTGGAGCGATTTCTTTTGGCTCATAATTATCCTAGAGTCAGGACTTGTAAGTCAAACATTCGGAATTTAGCAACTATTTATTGTCATTGCAATTTTTTTTTTTTTTTTTTTTTTTAAGGCACTTATCATTTTTTAAAGGCGCCTACTAGAGCCAACCTGATAGTTCAGGGGACTAAAGCACCTGCTTAGGCAGAGTGCAGCAGCCAGTCAATCCCTGGTATGCTGTGCCAACCCCACCCTTGGGGCACACTGAGACTGCAGTTGAGACTGGACGTGGTCTCAGTAATCCCAATACCTGGGAAGCTGAAAACAGCAGAGTCACTGCAAGTCCAGTCTACATAGTGAGACCCTGTAGTCCCTGTCCTAAATACAGAAAAAATAAAAAGGCACCTACCATATGCCCATTTTATAACACAAAGTCCTTGGAGATAATATTTTCTTAAAAACAGGATCTTCTTATGTAGTGCTGACCAATCTTGAATTCTCAGTTTAGCTCAGGTTGCCCTCAAACAGATCCTCCTACCTCAGCCTCCCAAGTGCTGGAATTATAGGCACGTAATATGACACCTGGCAAGGTTGTACTTAAAGGCTGAAGTATATTAGTATTTAGAAACCTGTAGTATTGTGAAAATATATCTGTAGTGCCCATTCTTTTCTTCCTTCCCTTCCTTCCCCCCCCCCTTTTCCTTTCCTTCTCTTCCTTCCTCCTTTTCTTCCTTCTGTTAGGGGTTACACCAAGGAACTGAAGCATACCAAGGAACCTGTCTAGCACTGAACTATGTCCTTAGCCCTGTTGTGTTTGTTTTTATAGGTTAAAAAGCCTTGGATTTCTTGAGTGACATCATCATTACTAGCATTTTTGTTGTCCTGTTCAGTAGAGTGCCAAGGCATAACTTTTGAGAAAGCTAAGGGTGATAAAGACAGTGTTTACATCTTTGTTACATACAAGTCAATGGACATATCAAAATTATTTTTACAGAATAAGAAATTGTTTGTAAATAAAATATTTAACATTTTTAGCCCATTTCCTAGCTGCCTACTAGGAGAACCCAAAATGAGCAATACTCAAACTGGTAACAAGCACATCCAGTACCTAAATGTTGGACTTTGAACACCATTTCTTACTAAAAAGATGTATAGCTCCTTGTAGAATGATTATAGGTCTGGTGATTGACATAAAGAAAAACTCAGAAAATAAAATAAAGACATGTCAGAGAGACACAGAAAAAGAACTTCCTTTGGCTAAAGCCAGACCAGTTAGAGTAACAAAGTAAATTGTTATAATGGTTTGGTTGGTTATAGGATAAGGGTGGTAGTACACCCCTATATAGTACTAGCACTCAGGAAGCTAAAGCAGAAGGATTGTCAAGAGTTTGAGGACAGCCTGGACTCTATAGTGAGTTCAAAACTAGTCTGAGCTCCATAGACCCTGTCTCAAAAAAGGTATAATTTAAAGTATGAAATAAACATTCATGAGTCTATAGAGGTACAAATGCATAATTGGATAAGTGGAAAAGAAACATTTACATAGAAGAATCCCAAATTTATGTTGACATTCTCCAGCAAATGGAATTTGCCTTCTTATTCCTAGTGTATGAGCCTAGTGACTTTCAACTGAGAAGCCCTTAAACGCAAAATTAAATGCTTAATGAGTTTCCAAGTTTGTTAAAGGAAAAATTCTTTGGGTTTGAGGTTAACTTTAGAAGACTTAAAGATTTTTCAGTATTAATGTTCTACAATTGCATATATAGTTATATATTACAAAGAGCTTTTATGTTGATCTCATTCTGTCTTTATAGTTGGAGTAAATTTTATACCATTGTTGCACATATTACAAAATAACCTCTTTTTAATGTATTTGGTTGTTTCAGGGTCTCACTATGCAGCTCAACCTCATAGTGACCCTCCTGTTTTCAGCCTCCACAGCGCTGGGATTACAGGCGTGTGCCACTAGTCTGGCTGGCTCAGCGTACCCAGGGGGCAGGGCTGTGTGGCATGTAATACCTGTGCTTGCCTAAGTAGGCAGTTTAGTCCACTGAGCTATCTCACCAGCCCTGAAATAACATTATTTTTAAGTAACAAGAAAATTTTAAATTTAGGCATGATGTGTGCCTGATGACTCCAGCTGAGGACAAAGCATCCAGTGTTTGAGGGCAGAGCGAGGCACAAAGTGAGACCTTATCTCAAAAAGAAAAAGAAAAAAACAAAGATCATAAAAACATTAAATAGTTTCACCATATTAGGAACCATTTTTGTAGATCTTGTTTCATATACTACGTTTATATGTTCTCTTTACTAAATCATAATATTTCCTTAGAAGGGTATAATGAAATGAGACAATGCTCCAACTTGGGAAAGAAATTTGAAAAAAAACAGATCTGGTAATGGTGATGCTGCCAGTGGCAGAATAAAAGGAAGGCGTCTATTACTATCACCCCTTGGGAGTCTTAATGGGGTCAAGGGTAAAGCACAAGGATATTGAAAGAGATGTAATGTCCCTTAATTCTTACTCATTTTCATTATTAAAGGGCGGAGTAGCTTTGTGTTTAATGACTGCTCTTCAGTCTATTTTATATCTTATAAAGATCTGACAGTTTTGTTTTACATTTTATAGCTGCAGCTTATCTTCTGGTGTCCCTTATACCAAGCAATTCATTCCGCCAGATGTTCCGGTCAACAAGGTCTTTGCACATCCCAACCCGTGACCTTCCACTCAGTCCAGACACAACAGTAGTCCTACATCAGGTCTACAACGTGCTCCTTGGTTTGCTCTCAAGAGCCAAACTTTATGTTGATGCTGCTGTTCATGGCACTACAAAGCTAGTGCCCTATTTTAGCTTTATGACTTACTGTTTAATTTCCAAAACTGAGAAGCTGATGTTTTCCACATATTTCATGGATTTGTGGAACCTTTTCCAGCCTAAACTTTCTGAGCCAGCAATAGCTACAAATCACAATAAACAGGCTTTGCTTTCATTTTGGTACAATGTGTGTGCTGACTGTCCAGAGAATATCCGCCTTATTGTTCAGAATCCAGTGGTAACCAAGAACATTGCCTTCAATTACATCCTTGCTGACCATGATGATCAGGATGTGGTGCTTTTTAACCGTGGGATGCTGCCTGCCTACTACGGTATTCTGAGGCTCTGCTGTGAGCAGTCTCCTGCGTTCACACGACAACTGGCTTCTCACCAGAACATCCAGTGGGCCTTTAAAAATCTTACACCACATGCCAGCCAATACCCTGGAGTGAGTAAAATTGATACTCTTGTATCTGTGTCCTCAAAATGGTTAGCAGTATCTGTTTTTCCCCTTGTAAAAAGTCGTGTCAAAATACAGAACAGTCTTTACCATGCTTTCTTAAGAAGTTAAAATGTTTGCTCTTTTAAATACCACATATATAATGGTATATTACTATAAAATTAATATGGGATAAGTTTTTTTGGGTTGAAGTTAAAATTCTGTTTCAGGTGGAACTTTTTAATTTTGTGTTTTGGTGAATGTGTCTTTCATGTGTCTCTACTGAAAATATTTTTGTGACACAGGTTTAGAAAGTGAGTACTAGTCAAAAATTAGATATTCACGAGCCGAGCATGGTGGCGCGTGCCTATAATCCCAGCACTTGGGGAGGCTGAGGCAGGAGGATCGAGACTAGTCTGGGCTCATGGCAAGCCTGAACTACATAGCAAGGCCCTGTCTCAAAAAGATAAAAAATAAGGGGCCAGGGAAATAGCTCAGTAGAATAAGTGCTTGCCTTGCAAGCCAAGGGCCTGAATTCAATTCCCGGTACTGCAAAAAAAGAAAAGAAAAAAAAGACTAAAAATAAAATAGATATTCACAATCAAAATCTGTGTGCTATGTTATGAGACAGACAATATTTTGGATATTTTCTAATGTTTTCAAGATTATGTTCAAATGAATGAAATTAAAAGATCCATTGAAGCTTCAATACTTTTTTCAGAAAATCCATCAGGAGACAGTTGTATAAAGTTTAAAACTAACTCTTTTAATTCTGCAAAAGAGCTTTTTATAGGTTTCATATTAAAAGTTTCCTCCATATAAGACTATTGGTAGATTTTAATTTTTACCATTGCTTCTTACTCTCCATTGTAAACTGTCCTTTATAGATTAAATCATTCTTTATAGATGATATAGTGAGGTCTTTAGAATCTCTTAGCCAGAAGAGTAAGCCAGTCCAATTGAGGACATTAGAACAGAAATACAGGATAGAAAGATAGGAAAGAGTATCAGGAAATTTAGAACCAATGCTGTAAGAATACAGGAGCCAAGTGTAATAGCACATGGCTGTAATCCCAATGCTTGGGAGGCTGAGGCAAGAGTATTACTGTGAGTTCAAGGCTAGCCTGGGCTGCCAAGACCTTGTGTCAAAAAGAAAAACACACACAAGAGCAAAAATTACCCTGCCTGAATTTAAAAGAAACATAACAGGATTTACTACATTTCAGTGGATTTGTCTTTTCTATCATATTCATATAAACAATATTGAATTACCAAATAGTATATCCAGGGTTGTACACTAGGTAAAGTAATGTGATTTTTCTCCCCATGTTGTTTCTTGCCCTTGATATCAGTGAAACATAAGACTCTTAGTGTAGAAACTGCCTTGTAGATAGATGCTTTTGTGAACTGTCCTTAAGTAAACTTTTGCCACTGAAAATAAAAAGATGACAATATCAGTTCTTTCACAGATGTATATTAGAATAGTCCTTATCCAATAGTCACATAAGTAAATTAGTTTAACAAAGTCACAACGAGTGTGTTAACCAAAATACTAGTTTTCACATTTCATCCATCCATTCTTAAACTGATCATCAGCTGGGCATGGTTGTGCATGCCTGTAATCCCTGTACTCAGAAGGTTAAGGCAGGAGGATCACTGAAAGTTTGAAGCCAGCCAATACATAGTGAATTCAAGGACAATCTATACTTCAAAGTGAGACCCTGTCTCAAAAAAAAAAAAAAGTAGTATGCGTTGCTACAGAGGCTCATCTCAGAAACAGTATTAACTCAAATGTGAGTTAGCTTTTTAAAACTCTTTGTAATGGTTGGGCATAGTGTTACATGCCTGTAATCCCAGCACTTAGGAAGCCGAAGCAGGAAGATCACTGAGAGTTTGAGGTCATCCTGAGCTACATAATGAATTTAAGATCAGCCTAAACTACATAGCAAGACCCTCTCAAAGACAGACAGACAGAGTAGTGATTTGTCATTGTTAAAGAAAACAGGGAACAGAAGAGCGGTATTGCCTGTCTCTGACATACCTTTGATATCCAAACCTACTGCTTTAAACTATATTAAGAGCCGGGCATGGTGGCTCACGCCTGTAATCCCAGCACTCAGGAGGCTGAGGCAGGAGGATTGGTGTGAGTTCAAGACCAGCCTGGGCTACAAAAGTCAGTTGAAGGCCAGCCTCAACTGCATAGCAAGACCCTGTCTCAAAAAGACAAAAAAAAAAAAAAAAACTGTATTAAGATTAAAAACCAACTATTTGTTTGGTTTTCTTTTTTAATGTTTCCAGACTTCAATTTTAAGATTTATTCATTTCTTTTAGTGTATAATATTTTAAAATAGAATTCATTACTAATGTTATAACTTCTTGGATGTCAGTACAGGTATACTCTAAACTTGTATAATGAGCCTGACTTTCAGAAGATGCTAAAATATTACAGGATTAAAAGATCATCATCATTTGCCTATTTGCCTTATTTAGGCAGTGGAAGAACTATTTAACCTGATGCAGCTCTTCATAGCTCAGAGGCCAGACATGAGAGAAGAAGAATTAGAAGATATTAAACAGTTTAAGAAAACAACCATAAGTTGTTACTTACGCTGCTTAGATGGACGCTCCTGCTGGACTACTTTAATAAGGTAAAAACATGTTTTCTCATATTTTTTGTATCTTTTAGTTTGTCCAGGTGAGAGGATGTGAGTATCCTTTTACTAATTCTTTAATGTTTAGGTTAAACATTTAGGCATTTATTTTGGAAATATTTATGTTGAGGAAGTCCTTTGCTTTAAACACCTTGGTTTATGTTTGTGTATTTTATTGGAATTGGGATTGGAGAGACAGGGTTTATAGTGTCTCACTGCACATATTGGACTCATAATGATCCTCCTATTTTCAGCCTCCCAAACGCTGGGATTACAGGCACACGCCACCAAGCCCAGTCTCAATCACTTCTCAGCACACCCTGGGGGTGGGGCTGGCATGACAACCACACCAGGGATCACACCCTGGGCCCTGTATCTGCAGGAGAAATTTTTTTTTTTTTTTTTTTTTTTTTGGTGGGACTGAGGTTCAAACTCACGACCTTGCACTTGCCAGGCAGGCACTTGTGCCACGGAGCTATCTCCCCAGCCCCCATGCAGGAGAAATTTTTAACATACAATTTTCTATTGAAATCTTGAATCAAGGGCCGGCGGTATAGCTCAGTGGATTTAGCGCTTGCTTAGAGGAAGCGCTCCTGCCGCACCGGCCCTCTGTAGAGCGTGCTGAGCCAACGAGACTGGACGTGGTGGCGCCCGTCTGTAATCCCAGCCCTTGAGAAGTACAAACAGGAGGATCATTATGACTCAGTAGTGAGACCCTTAAAAAAAAAAAAAAGAAAGAAAGAAAGAAATCTTAAATCATTCTCTGTGGCAATTCACCTGAACTTACACTTGGTAGTTCAGTTCTAAAGCCCTCCAGAAACATTCCTCATCTTTGGAAAGGTCTGATTGTTTTATCGTTTTTCATTCTGTTTAGCCCAGAACTTTCTCCCTGGCTTTCTTATCTATATGAATTGGCTAAAATAATGAAACAGCCTATATAATTGTTCACATCTACAGAAGTTATTGCAAGATTACAGCAGAATTACTGCAAATTATACTTAATTCTCTTTAAAATTCACACTAATTTTTTATAAGGCATTTAACAACCAAAAAAAAAAAACCTTTGAGCTACATTATCACATCTGAGATTTAGGGATGCTTTGATTTGTACTGTCTTCATGAAGACTTTACTAATCTTAAACTAATCAACTCAGGGTAGGGTTATTTCATCTTATTCTCAGAAAGTTTTTGAATTTGAGTCATTAGTCCATGAAATGAAATTGACACTTTTGCTAAGACTCTTCAAAGGAATTGGTTTTGTTGTTGTTTTTTCTAAGGCAACGTCTTACTATGTAGTTCAGACTGATCTTCACCTTGCTGGCCTGGAGCTGGCAACAGCCCTTTTGCCTCCACCTCTGCCCAAGTGCTGGGATTACAGTTGTGGGCCACCATTCAAAGGATTTCTTTTAAAACTTTAACATTAATCTGGGGTATGTTGTGTGTTTGAGATTTACTACTTCAAGATTTTCATAAAAAAAAGATTTAGAGTGTTGTTTTTTTGTTTCCTTTGGAAAAGGAAAGGAGGAGGCATCTCATAAAAGTAGGATTTCTGGGCCAGCCAGATAGCTCAGTTGACTAAAGTGCCTCCTTAGGCAGAGCACAGCAGCCAGGTTCATTCCTCAGCATGCCATGCCCATCCTGCCTCCAGGGCGGGCTGAGACAGTGATTGAGACTGGACATGGTGGCATGTGCCTATAATCCCAGAGCTTATAATCTCATCTACATAGTGGGACCCTATAGACCATGTGAAATGTAGGATTTCCAGTTGTACTCTGTAAAAGCATTTTGATCCTAATAAAATGAGGTCTGTTAGCAGTGATACAAATACTTCGGTGACTATTACACATGTGATTTCAAAGCAACATACATTTTTAGGGGTTTTTTAAAGTAACAATTTATTTTATTTTTTTTTTTTAAAGAATTTTTAGTTTTTATTTTATTTTTCTTGTTACAGAACCTTTGTTTGTTTATTCACTCATTTTTTTTTTAATGGCCGACTCAGCCCACCCTGAGGGCAGGGCTGGCGCAGCATGTGGTGCCGGGGATCGAACCGCGGTCCCTGAGGCCGCCCAGGCACTTTAGACCACTGTGCCATCCTGCCGGGCCCCTAAAATAACATTTTTTTATTTATTTATTTTTTTTTTTTTTGTCTTTTTGAGACAGGGTCTTGCTATGCAGTTGAGGCTGGCCTTGAGCTCACTTTTGTAGCCCAGGCTGGTCTCAAACTCGCACCAATCCTCCTGCCTCAGCCTCCCGAGTGCTGGGATTACAGGCGTGAGCCACCACGCCTGGCAAAAGTAACAATTTAAAGATGATTAATCCATCACAAGAGTCAATATTATTAGATCAATATTACTTATTCTGAAACTTCAGAAATATTCTTACACTTTTCTTTTATCTTGAGTAATTACTTCATGAGATACTAATAGACATAATGTCCTCTGTTACTTTGCAGGTTTCTTTTTTTTTTTGTTTCAGATTTGTTTGTTTTTATGGCTGACTCAGCCCACCCCGAGGGCAGGGCTGGCGCAGCCTGTGGTGCTGGGGATCAAACCATGGTCCCTACCGCCGCCTAAGCTTTCCTAAGCAGGCGCTTTAGACCACTGAGCCATCCTGCTGGGCCCTCTTATTTAATATTATTTATTTCCTTTTACACGTTATCCCTATCTAAAGTGGAATAAGTGCTTGCCTGGCAACCCCAAGGTCCTAAGTCCAATCCCTGGTACCAAAGAAAAAAGTGTATTTCCATTTTGGGGCCAGGGAAATAGCTCAGTAGAATAAGTGTTTGCCTGGCAGGTGCAAGCACCTGAGCTCAACCCCGGTCCCGCAAAAAAAAAAAGGTACAAATAGTCCAGAGGGCTTGGGAGTAGAAGTGTTTCAGATTTCAGAGGGTTTTTCTTGTTGTTCTTGTTTTTAATTTTAGAACATTTGTATAGACTTAGGGGTTAAGCATCCCTAATCTGGAGCTACAGATGCTTCAAAACTGAAGTCTAAAAAACAAAAACCTTGAAGTTTACTATGATAATCAAAAAGTTCGGGATTTTAGAGCATTTTGAGTTTTAAGATTTGGGGTGTTCATCATAGCCTGCTTTACAAAGAAACACACGTAGCAGTCTCTTCTGTAGGTATGAAAATTACACCGTTAAGTTAAAATTTTTATTTCTGTAAAATTTTTTTATATATGTTGTTGTAAATTAGATCATTAAATTGTATCTTATTTTTCTAGTGCCTTCAGAATATTATTAGAATCCGATGAAGACAGACTTCTTGTTGTATTTAACCGGGGGTTGATCCTAATGACTGAGGTAAATATTTTATTGCTTTTTACTGTGGATTTACCTGATTTTAATGTTCTCATTAATAATTCTTGATTTAAAGGCTTTCATAAATAAGGAAAGAGGGTTTGAAGGGAGGGAGGGGAATGGAGGGAAAAAAGAAGCAAGATATGTCATGTACAGGTACAAATTCCCCACAATAAATATTATCATTATGTATGTCTAAAAGGTTCTGATAAATTAATTTTTTTAAAAAGGATTGTTTTATAAATAGTTGGTAGTAGACTGTTTCACTATTGGCAGAATTGAATTATATAGACTAATAAATACTAATTTAAATTCCAAGAGTAGGTGGCAGTTTTGGGTGCTGCTGCTTCTTATCTACATCAGTTAGTTCATAGTTTTTCCCCTTATCAAGGGCACCAATTTTTTTTTTTTTTTTTTTTGTCTTTTTGAGACAGGGTCTCGCTATGCAGTAGAGGCTGGTCCTGAGCTCACTTTTGTAGCCCAGGCTGGTCTCGAACTTGCACCAATCCTCCTGCCTCAGCCTCCTGAGTGCTGGGATTACAGGCGTGAGCCACCACGCCCGGCACCAATTATTTTCTAAGGGCTCACTTATTGACCAAATATAGAAACCATGATTAGCATCATCAAAGAAAACTATTAAGTCTTTGACATTCTCACTGTAATTCTTTAAGTGTGAAATGGTTTTAAAGCTAATAGAAGGTACACTGTACCCTTTAGTTTCTTTTTTTTTTTTTTTCCTTTTAGTTTCATACTAGAGATAAAACAGTACCTGTTAAAGTACTATAAGAATTAAGTAGTATGGATGTAATTTAATACAATGCTTACCTCAAACATGCAAGGGTTTTTGTGTGTGTGTGTGTGGCTGGCTCCACGTGCTTTGCCAGCCCCACCTCCCATACCCTGGGACCAGCTGAGCCAGGGACCAAGTCCAGGTGCGGTGGCACACACCTGTAATCCCAGCACTGGGAAGGGTGCAAACAAGATCACTCACTATTGAGTCTGATCTGTGTAGTGAGACCGTGTACCAAATACATCAAGAGAATGAGAGGGAGAGATGCTAGGCAGAGTGTGTAAATATTGGTAATATACAGAACATAGATAGTTCCTGTCTTTTCTGCTTCATATTAAATACTATAGAACTGTATTGTTCAGATTATGTATTTACACAGACCCTAAGATCAGCATTTTGAACCTTGAACTGTGAATATTATATAGACTGGTGAACTGATAGAAGATTAAAAATAGAATGCTTCATTATAAAATGAAGTAGTAAAAACAATTAGGGTTTAGGACAGTATAACTAAAGGAATTAAAAAGATAACTAGTACAATTTAAGGAGTTGAATACCTACCTTTTGGAGCTTTTTTACCTCATTGAGGCTTGCTATTTTAAGTGTGGCTATAGGTAATAGTTGTGTTTCTACAGAGGACCTGGAAAGTTATAGCAGGTACCTGTTCTCCCTCATCTGTTGCTGCCTATTGCTTTGTACTTTCTAAGGTTTATAGTCTTAGAACAAGTAGTGTTGGGTTTTTTAAAAATATGATTAAACAAAATAGTTATTCAGACTAAAATACACAAAATGTCAGAGCTCTGAAGGTGGAGACTCCACATTTAAGTCTGAAAGCATCTATCAGAAAGGATGAGCACTACCATCTTGTGGTTCAATAAACTAAAAATGAGAAGTTTTTTTAATTCTTTTTAAATCACTTCTAGTCATTCAACACACTACACATGATGTATCATGAAGCTACAGCTTGCCATGTGACTGGAGACTTAGTAGAACTTCTGTCAATATTCCTTTCGGTTTTGAAATCTACACGCCCATATCTTCAGAGAAAAGGTTCGATGATTCTTTTTTTTTTTTTTTTTTAGTGCTACTTAAAGAGATAAGATTTTTAAATCACAGGCTCAACAAAATAGTTTATATCTCTAGTTTATGTACAGAAAATGGACCCTAAACTAACTAACCACCAGGAGATATCCATCATGATCGATCCCCTTATACAAAGCTAGCGTACTCTTGTTTTCCTTATGCTTGCCTGAAAAACAGGTACGTATGCTCTAAGTGTCAAGAATTTGGAAAACATTTCGAAACATAGTAATATGTTGAGTATTTTATGAAGAATCACCAGCTATAAACTTAGCATGGCACAGAGTATATAATTTTTAGTTTGCAGAGAAATAAAAAGCAGTTTTCATGTCTCTATAGGTAGAGTGGACACTGATCTTCATATATATTACTCGTAAATGGGGTATCTTCATCACTAAATATGTACTTTACAAAATCTAGCAGGTTTAACAAGAGTAATAGCCATCTCATGAAAATAATCACTTAGGATCCATTAAAGATATTCCCATGTAGCCAGGTGTAGTGGTGCACACTTATAACCCTAGCACTTGGGAGGCTGAGGCAGGAAGATGAGTGCAAGTTTGAGACCAGCCTGGGCTACAAAAGTGAGCTTGAGGCCAACCTGAACTGCATAGCAAGACCATGTCTCAAACAGACAAAACAACAACAACAAAAAAAAAGATATTCTTGTGTAAATAGAATTTTTATTGTTAGCATTCTGTAGTTTATAGTAGAAAAAATTGTGATCTCTTAAAAGCATATTTATGTATGCTTTTATATTTGCAGATGTGAAACAAGCATTAATCCAATGGCAAGAGCGAATTGAATTTGCCCATAAACTGTTAACTCTTCTTAATTCCTATAGCCCTCCAGAACTAAGAAATGCCTGTATAGGTAAGTTAATTGAAAAATACACCTGTGTTTTAAAAACCCTAGTGAAAGAATGTTTTGTGAGGTGGTTTGGTTTGGTTTTGATTTGGTTTTATTTTCGTTTTGTTTCATTTCGCTTGCAGTGCAATGTTAGATTTGTAGGGCTTGGGAGACATTTCTGTTTACATGTGTAACTCACATTTGGCTAGCAGATCCTTAAAAAGTCAAGTTTTGTTTTTTAACTTGGTGGTATTTAGCCATGTACTCATGGACAGGTAACTGAGTGTATCTGGACTCTCTGACCTTCACTTATCTATGTCTTGCAGCTTTAAAATATTTTGATCCTAAGCAGGGTAGTGTCATGTAGATGTTTACAGGGTACAACTGACATTATAAAGTATTGAGATAGTTGTTGCGCTTTTAAGTTCTTTTGCCTACCGATACTTCTCAGTAGCAGATTTCTAGTTCTCAGTATTTCACCTTTTTATTAATTACATATTTATAATAAAATGAAAATGTGTGTCTGGTAAAAAATACTCCATTATAAATTTAAATTTTTTACCTGAAAGTTACAATCTTTAAAAACTATAGCTGTTTACTTACAGTTCCTCAAAATAGCATGAATTATTGTCATGTGTGAGCAGTTTTGACATCCTAAATAAACTCACTTAATTTTTTGTGCTCCAGTAAGAGAGGGATATGGCCAGGCATGGTGGCTCACGCCTGTAATCCCAGCACTTGGGAAGCTGAGGCAGGACGATCAGTGCGAGTTCGAGACCAGCCTGGGCTACAAAAATGAGCTCAAGGCCAGCCTGAACTACATAATGAGACCCTGTCTCAAAAAGACAGGGGAAAAAAAAAAAAAGAGAGAGAGAGAGAGGGGTATGTAGCAGTAATCTCTCGTTAACTACAGACTTTGCCTGAAGCCTGTCTTCCTGAAATTTATTTCTGTGTGATTAGAGGGTGAGAATCAGTTCATAAAGCTTTACTGGTAGAATACAGAGTTATCAGTTACCCCTTAAAGCCAAAGATTTTGAACTTTAGGTTCTTTCTAGCTGTCATAGTTGATTATATAAAGACAGGTAGTCCATGTGCATTAAATATTTTTTCACTCTACTTCTACATGAAATTTCTCTTATTGAAACAAAATACTAGCAATAGTGTTTGCACTATTGGTGTTACATGCATGACCGTCCCATGTCACCTGATGGGGCAGCTGCATGTATCACTTATGGTTCAGAACTGCCCAGCAGCAAAACATGAATTACAGCCACATTAGTGAATGTGGTAAACTTTTCTTCCTAAATTAAGATCCTATTGAACATTAAGCAAAAATTTTCTGTAACAGTAGGTTAAACAGTTTTCAGTATTACTATACTGCAGTATCCATCAGACTGAGTTTTTTAACGTAGCAGATAAGTATAACTCCAATGCTTTAATACTCGAATTGTGTTTTAATTTTCAGATGTCCTCAAGGAACTCGTGCTTTTGAGTCCCCATGATTTTCTTCATACTCTGGTTCCATTTCTACAACATAATCATTGTACTTACCATCACAGTAATATACCAAGTACGTATTCATCTAGCACAATGCTAGGTGGACATTTAATCTTTCAGCACACTGAAGCTTGGAGATTTATTTTTTCCCCATTTATTCTTATTGTACACTTTTAATGTCTTAGTGTCTCTTGGACCTTATTTCCCTTGTCGAGAAAATATCAAGCTAATAGGAGGGAAAAGCAATATTCGGCCTCCGCGCCCTGAACTCAATATGTGCCTCTTGCCCACAATGGTGGAAACCAGTAAGGTATGTTGGGATGCCAGGAAAATCATGTTTCCCTAGCACAAAGTAATTTGAAATTTCCCCCCCTGGCAGTTCTGAGTATATTATGCTTAAGTGACCATTTTGTGGATCCTAAAAAGATTTGAGTCATTTAGACTTTTTCCTCTTAGTGCCCTGTAATGTTGGTTAAATAATTGCAAAATCAATAATAAGCACAAGTAGTACGCTTCCCCCCCCCCCCAAAAAAAAAAAATAGCTTAATAGTAAGCCTTAGTATTTGTCACTAGGCTAATTTATAACTGGGTTATACATCTAAATCTGAAAAGTTAGGTATTTTATTAAACTGGCCATATAATCAAGACTTTTTTCTGCCCATAAGCCATATTCTGTCTGACCTATATGTAGTATCACTGACTAACAGATTTATCATCATTTTTAGCCTGGTTTCTGTTTTAATGTTTATTCTAAAATAAAGATTCTAAAACCTGAGCAAAGGTACACTGACACAGGATCTTTTATCTTAGTTATAACATTCTTTTTAAAACAATTTTTCCCCTTTATCTTTCCTTACCTACACTTCATCACACCCTGTCTTGCCCAACATCTTTGGATCTTAAGTATACTTAAGAAATTATCACAAGATAAAATATTAAAAATAATATTAGTTATCCTTACAGAAATAACTTCAGATCTCTTTCCAAACTCAAATTTAATTCCTTCTTCTTGATGATGTGCCAGCAGAACTAAAGTGTCACATGTTAAAGTCGTAGAGTAATTTTCTTAAAGTATATAGAAATAATGGGTAATTTTAACTGATACATTTGCACACTGAAAATAAGCCTATGGCAATTAAGATCTTAACATTATTAAAAATTGAAATTTAAAACTAGGTTCTTATAGAATTAAAGATTTAATCAGCTTTTCAGTTAAACTTATTACATTTGCACAAAATATGCTCTTCAATTTATTATACAATTTAAGTGCAACCATTTTATCATCTTTAACCTTCAGGGCAAAGATGACGTTTATGATCGTATGCTGCTAGACTACTTCTTTTCTTATCATCAATTCATCCATCTATTATGCCGAGTTGCAATCAACTGTGAAAAATTTACTGAAACATTAGTTAAGCTGAGTAAGTATAAAAGATCAGCAGAAAATTCCACTGAGTTATTATAAGCCCCTAGCCATTCAGGAAGGGGACAAAAAAAATGAGGCAATCCTTATTTTTTCTTCTGCTTTTTTTTTTTTTTTTTTTTTTCTTTTCTTTTTTAAGTGAATGTTTTAAAATAGTAATATTCTTGGGAACATTTTAATTTTTATTAAGAAAACACCAACTTACTGGTTTCCATTGAATAGTTCTTCCCAGAGTTTCAGCAGGCCTGTAAAGGAGTTGTGGAGTAGGGCTGATCACTTTTGTATATAGAAGCCCAAGTCCACCATCTTCCCAGCAGAATTTCAGAACAAAAAAACTGCTCTGCCTAGGGAGATAGGCTTGTTAGAGATTGACTTCCCTTGCTCTAATCTTGAGGATAAGATGAGATCTATGGTGCCAGCTGTGCTTTGGAGCTGGCAGTGCCAGGAGCAAGCTGAGTGGGCTCACTTGCGTGAAGCAGAGGTACATATATGAGTAATTAGGAGGTAAGTTTCATAAAATAGGTAAGCAAGGAAAAATTTAAAAGGGGGAATATGAGCAGTAGAAAATGAAGCCATCAGTGAACTGTGTAGACAGAAAAAAAATACTTAAATTTCTTAATAGTACTGTTGTGTCTTCAAGAATCCACCTGAGAGCTGTCAGGTGCTTTGAGTGACTTTCCTCTACCTGATAAGTCTTTAGAAGACATATAGCAGAGGGGTCAGGGAGATAGCTCAGAGTAAGTGTTTGCCTGACAAGCACAAGGGCCTGAGTTCAATCCCCAATTCTGCCCAAAAGAAAGATATACAGCTGTCCTCCATACATATGTCCCTTTTAGGCCCTCTGTATCTTGCCATATCACCTCACTAGGGTTACCCCAGGATCCTTTTCAGTGTTCTATAGTTTTGTTTTAGAGGATAGGAAACAAAATATCACTTAAATCAAAAACCAGAATATTACCATACTGTAGAAGTCCCCATGCTCAGTCACAGTCCCAACCCCCTCTTTCCTATGCAGAGGATCTGGTCCATTGCAGGTAGGGAAGAAAGCTGTGAGGAATAATTTCTCTTCAGAAAAAAAATCTTATTGGTGATTAGAGTATATTCAGAAGTGAAGAGTTCCCTCTACCTCTCATAATTAGATAATCTGAATGATAATATATGCCTGAAATGTCAAGATGCAAGAAATAATGATATGTAAACACTTACAGATTATGCACCTGGGTTGTGACATTTGATATAAGTCCCAAACCTAGCAGTGGCAGTGATCAGTTATGGGAAAATATCTCATGAGTTAGTACAAATAAGAAGGAAGACTTAAAAAGTGGCTGATCTTTGGGGAAATTCCTGGTTAACTGTGTAATATAATTCTAGGACTGTTGGAAGGAGTCATTCTAGCTCTTCTACAGCCTTGACCAAATAATGAAGTGTTACTTTTTGGGCGATTGTATGCTTCATTAAGCCAAATCTATACTTTCCAGGAAATTAAAAATGAAAGAAGTTCTGGATGTGGTGGCACACACCTGTAATTCCAGCAGGTGAAGCAGGAGGATTGTTGAAAGTTCAAGACCAGCCTGGGCTACAAAGTGGATATAAGGCCAACCTGAACAGCATAGCAAGAGCCTGTCATGAATGAATGAATGAATGAATGAATGAATGAATGGGCAACTGATGCAGGAACATCACAGCAAGTTTAAGGCCAGCTTGAACTACATAAAAAGTTGTCTTAGATTTAAATTTATTTTATATTTTAGCTGGCTCAGCCTGCCCTGGGGGTGGGGCTAGCACAGCGTGTAGTGCAGGGGATCGAACTGTGGTCCCTGTGGTTGCCTAAGCTTTCCTAAGCAGGCACTTTATACCACTGAGCTATCTTGCTGGCCCTCAGATTTAAATTTTTTAAAAAAGAGGGGAAAGATACATGCCTGACCACATATGCTGAATCCCCTTATAATTCTTTATACTTCTATCATTGAATCCCCTTATAATTCTTTATACTTGTATCACTCTTGAAACTATGAAGCTTTTTTTTTTTTTTTTTTTTTTTTTTGAGACAGGGTTTCACTATGTAGTTCAGATGGGGCTTCAACTCACTTAGACCAGGCTGGCCTGTTTTGTTTTTTCTTATTATGGCCAGCTCAGCCTACCCTGGGGTGGGGCTGGTGTAGCATGTGATGCTAGGGATCCAACTGCAGTCCCTGCTGTTGCCTAAGCTTGCATAAGCAGGTGCTTTAGACCACTGAGCTATCTCACTGGCCTTGGTTATACCTTCATTCATTTAAATCTTGTGTTTTAAATGGTCCAAAAACCAGAATATTTAAATGTGACCATAGGCAACATTGTCTCAAAATGTATGTTGGGTTGCAACTGATTTCTAGTTTTTAGGAAGTCTTTGTGGTGATTCTTACAGATTATTGAACAGACTTTCAGATTGATTAGGAGATAAAACAACATATAATTCAATTGCAGAGGAAAGTAGTTGTTGCAGTTACTAAGTAGTACACAGAAAGAACATGGTATAGTATTGAATTGAGGACAGTTAGGGAAGAGAATACTGGAGACAGAAAGTAGCAAAAGGAAAAGAATGGAGGGAGAATGAGTATAGCCGCTAGCTGCCAGCACCATGTATGCAAAACCACAGTGGTTTGGTATTTAATAAAACAGGTTAAGGGGGCCGGGGAGATAGCTCTGTGGCACAAGTGCCTGCCTGGCAAGTGCAAGATCATGAGTTCAAATCCCGGCCCCCCAAAAAAAGTTTCATAAATTTTTGAGAGGTTTCCCAGACTCATGAAATAAGAAAGCAGGCATTGGTGACTTTCTTATTTATCTCTTAAAATAACAGCAAGTAACTATGAAATGAAGTTAGTGTGGTGCTCAAAAAGTGGGGATCAAAGACTGCAGAGCTCAATTCTGTCTGAAACTAGTGGGGAGGGTGCAATGCAGGATATTGTTCACTTTGTTTGTAGGAGGCAAAAACTAAGAACAGCTCACATGTCCACCAAGAATGTATGGACTTTAAAGCAAGTAGTACAGAAATGTTCTTGAATTACAGGGTGGAAAAATAGAGTATAGTTTTATGATCTCCAGACCACAAAAAATTAATTAAAGGGAAACTTCATAGAATACAACCACATTCTTTTAAACTTGCACCTGCCCCAGAAAAAAACACTTGAAAGTTTATTCGTAATAATCATATTTGGCTTTTTAACTTCAAAAATTTTTGAATATAGAAAGCTGGTATTATAAAAAACTACAAACATACCATTATTGGAGATAACTTTTTGTGTGTTTGTTTTTTATGGCTGGCTCAGCCTGCCCATGTGGTGCTAGGGATCAAACCGTGGTCCCTGCAGTTGCCTAAGCTTGCCTAAGCAGGTGCTTTAGACCACTGAGCCATCTCACCAGCCCAAGCATAGCATTATTTACATCCCATAGATCACATGGGATGATGCAAGATGAACAGTGCAATGTTCAAATAAAGTATTTATATATCATCATCATTTATGTAAGTAATTTTCATTTTCAGGGGTAAAACAAGGATCTCTATTACCTGAAGTATTTTACATTGAGATTTTTTTTTTTTTTTTTTTTTTTTTTTTTTTTTTTTTTTTTTTTTTTTTTTTTTTTTTTTTTTTTTTTTTTTTTTTTTTTTTTTTTTTTTTTTTGGTCTTTTTTGAGATAGGGTCTCACTATGCAGTTCAGGCTGGCCTTTAGCTCACTTTGGTAGCCCAGGCTGGTCTCACACTCGCAATCCTCCTGCCTCAGCCTCCCAAGTGCTGGGATTACAGGCGTGCGCCACCACGCCCAGCTTATTTTTTTTTAATGAGAATTTTCTTAATGTATTAATTAAACCAAACAAATATTTTCAAGTAACATTGTGATATACCTAAAAATTAACTAAAGGGAAACTTCGTAGAGTATAACCACATTCTTTCGGATGAGGTTTAGAAAACCTAAACCTTCAGAATTTGTAGAATTAAAAATTCATTATTAAAAAATAGAAACATTTTAAAAATTTCTCATTGAAAGCATAGCCAGGCTATGCACTTAGGAGGTAGAGGCAGAAGATCACTGTGAGTTCAAGGACAACCTGAACTATATACCAAGGTCCTACCTCAAAAAAGAGGAAAAACAAGCAAAGCCAGATATGGTAGATTACATCTATAATCCCAACATTCTAAAAGCCAACACAGGAGGATGATTTGAAAATTGGAGGCCATCCAGAATTACATAGTAAGTCCTTATCTTAAAAAGTAGAATCAGGGTGTGGAAACAATACATGAACAGCTGACTCATAACTGTTCTTTGGTATTGACCAGAGAAGTATCTGGTTAGCTGTTTTCAAAAAGGCTTCAAATGGTTAGATATACTTCAGACAATTGTAGGTATCCAGTGCAAGTGAAAAGCTGGCTTTCTACCTTGCCAATAGCAAATCCATTTATTTATACTAGGCAGATAATAGTTGTCGCATTTAAGGTACATTTTGGTCTTTATAATTCCAAAGTTAGTTGCCAGAGGAAGAAGTCTTGTGTATCTGAGTATACCATACAAAGGGGGACCATCAAAATCTTTTTTATTTGTTTTTTGGCTTTTTTTGGAGATGATCTCACTGTGATCAGGATGGCCTTGAGCTCATGACATGTTGTCTCTGCCTCTTGAGTGCTGGGATTATAGCATGCACTACCACACGTGGCTAGCTTTTTCTGTTAAACTTCAAGGAAGCCAGATAACTGGACATGATGTTGGAATAAGGGATTAAAGATGTCATATTGTTAGGCTTAAAAATGTGTTCATGAATTCAGTCTCACTTTAGAGCATTGAGTTTTCATTCTTTAGCTAAAGACATTGTTTTCTTGGCATAATGCTTAGAGAAGATAGACATTCCTACAGAAAATTTGCCACATAATTATAACTCAATTCAGAAACCTTAACTAGAAAATGTACATATGAAATGTCATCCTCAAACAATCATAGGAGTACAAAATAATGTATAAAACCATTTTGCCTACAGCAGCAGTGTTTGAAAGATGATTCTCTTAAATAACACTCCACACAGCAGTTTCTAGTATGTGTTGTTACTAGTCAGGAAAGCATGTACTTGGAACAGTCCTTGGGAGCAGAAGGATTAGGATGCGGATGTTATGGAAGACACATAAGTCACAGGATGAAATATAACCTGTATAGAATCCAGTGTTTTAGGCACACCTATCCTGTTTACTGAGGCAAATTCTAGACACATACCTCAGAACTTTGGGGATTACATCTCTCTGTGCTTTGCACTCATCGGATGAAATACCACAGAAAGCATTAGAAGAGAAATATATAGAATTATGACAACACTGGCTTCTTACCAGAGTTCTAGAGCCAGGAGGCTTGGCATCTCCACTGAAGAAACTGGGTGAAAAAATTGGAGCCCTGTTGCTCTGGAAGGATAGCCTGTGTTCCAAAGAGGCTGCAGCTTTCGAGGGCATAGGGAGGACTTTAACTGAGGTGTTATTAGTTCCGCATGAGCGGAACAGTTTTCCAGAGTGTAATGCATAAATTGGTCCAGAAAAAATATTAGTAAATATGTGTAATTCCTACTGTATTACAACCTAGTTAATCAAATTTTCGGGATGTTGTAATGCCTAAAATAAAGCTAGTGTTATATTAGCCAAAGTGAATCTAAAGAAAAATAAGTAAACTCGGACAATGTGAAGATCATGAAAATGATGCGTGAAATGCTGTATGAAGACTGGATACACATTGATTATGGGACAGATTATGAGCTTTAGAATTAGATAAATCAGGAGATAGGATCTTAATTATTAACACCAATACTGGTTTTGGGATTGAAACTAAGCAAATATCTCTTTGCCTAGTTTCCTCATTCAAGAAAATGAAACAACTGAAGATAAAACATTATCTCAAAGTTAATGAGAAAATTACACGTGATTGTCTGACATACGTAGCACAGTAAAGAAGATACTTGCATTAGAATATCACTTGTAAATGTTTTCAGATCCTAAGAAGCACCCTATTCCTTTATTTTTATGGTAGTGCTATCTTTTTGTATCAGTGGAAGTTTGTTTCACTTCGGAAAAGAATTGCAGAGAAAAGAAAGACCAGAACAGTGTATAGTCTTCCATAAGAGGTTTAATGTCAGAGGAGACTGGTTCAAGAACTGGCAGATGGAAAGAATAGACACTGTTTTAGACTGTGTAGACCAGTGGTTCTCAACCTTTCTAATGCCATGACCCCACAATACAGTTCTCCATGTTGCGGCAACCCCAAACCAAAAAATAATTTTGGTGGCTACTTCAAAACTGTAATTTTGCTAAGTTATGGTTCAGAATGTAAGTACCTGATATGCATTATGTATTTTCCGATGGCTTTAGGCGATGCCTGTGTTTTGGTCATTCGACCCCCGCCAGGGTTGTGACCCACAGGTTAAGAACTGCTAGTGTAGACCATCTATAGTCTCCGTCACATACTGTCAAACTGCCCCCACTGAATCTCTAAAAAGTGTAGAAGCTATAGCTGATGGGACTACACATAAATGGCTTGTGAGTCAGAGTTGGCCCCACAGGCTACAGTCTGTCACCAGCAGGCCCTATTAGGAATAACTACAATAGAGAAACTGAGAGCATAGAGGCCCTTCTTCATAGCTACTAGGTTTGATAGCACATGTTTGCTTTGTGATATTGTGATGTTAGGCTAGGTGAATACTTCCATCCTCAGGCTAAACTCAGACAAAGGGGAAAAAGTATTTCATTCATCTGGACAGAAAAATGAATAGGCTTAACCATGAAAGGGATCCCAAGTTTGCTTGTGAAATTGAGTGACTTACTGTTTTTGCTTGAGATTGTCTCAAAATTCTTGGTCTAACCCAGAGATTGGCAAACTAAAATCCACCTCCTGCCACCTTTTTGTATAACCAACAGCTGGCTACTTCCAGTTGAGAATAGGTTTTTGTTTTGTTTTAGAGTACTGGAGATTGAACCCAGGGCCTTCACTGAACTATATCCGGAGCTCTTTATTTTTTGTTTGTTTGCTTTTGGTATTTTTGGAGACAGGATCTCACCAAATTGCTAAATTGCCCAGACTTGGCTTGAATTTGTGTTCCTCTTGTCTCAGCCTCTTGGGTGCTGGGATTACAGGCATGTTCCACCACACTTGGCCTGTATTCTTAAATGGTTAAGTATTTTGTGACAGGAAAAAATTGAGACTCAAATTTCAGTGTTCAAAAACATTCACAGCATTATTCAAAAACAGTCACAGAAAACTCATTTAGTGCCTCGTGGGCTGCTTTCACACTAACTACATTGTCAGAATTGAGCAGTTCCAGTCAATACAATATACGGACATGATGCCTAATGTTGCATACTCACTGTTGGCCTCTCTTGGTCTGACACTTTTTTTTTTTGCACAGCTGGAGGAGGATGTCTTGTGTTCTATTTCTCCTCCATGATATTTCGCCAAGGGGTAGAGAGATGCAGAGGATGGGAAATTGATTTAGAGCTATAGAATTGAAAGATCTATAGAGAGGGAAGTAGAGAGTGGGAAGAAAAAATCCTGTAGAAACATATTTGACATCTAAAATTGTTAAAAAAAAGGAAAAGATTAAAATCACAGTGGTTCCATGGCTAGGGTACAGCTCAGTGGCAGAGTACTTACCTAGTGTGTGCATAAGGCCTTGGATTTGATCCCTACCAAAACAAGAAAACAAGATGAAGTTCTGGAATAGAGGTCTCAGACAGTACCCACCCAAGAGATTCTGGGGACAAGAAAACAAACTGGCAAACTCCAAACAGCATTGACTTAAATCAACCATAAAGATAGTTCTGTCTTTGGAGAAACATTTTCTGTTTGAAACTCCATTTCATTTCCACTTCCCTTCTGCCCCTGAAATATGTTTATTCCCTGAAGATTTTCTAACATACACAGTGGTACCTTAATCCCAGAAAGCTTTGAAGCCCCTTCAAATAATTTTAGTTTTGCCAGATAAATTTCTATATTCAAAAAAGGAAAGAGTAATTTGCTTCAGATCTTTCTAGGAACAAGGTATGATATAAGTAAATTAAGTTTTATATTCTAAATTGCTTCACAACTTCAAATTCTGGGATAAATTCTTTTGTATAGTTTATGTATTTCTAAACATAAGGGAAATACACAGTTTTAACCAAAAATAGTTGTAATATTGTACCTACAGTTTAATGTCTCAATGTAATTTATAACCTATTGTGATTTCTTTTCAAATATTAGGTGTCCTAGTTGCCTATGAAGGCTTGCCACTTCATCTTGCACTGTTCCCCAAACTTTGGACTGAGCTATGCCAGACCCAGGTAAAGCAAATAAGTTTTAGATGATTTGGTCTTTAATGTCATTGGACCAAGTGGTAAGAATTTTAGGAACCAGTTTTTGTAAAACTGGCTAAAACTGCATTTTAGAGTTTATGGAAATATTAACAATTGAGCCAAGAATGGTGCTGCATGCCTGTAATCCCGGCACTTGGAAGGCTGAGGCAGGAGGATCAGTGTGAGTTCAAGACCAACCTGGGCTACAAAAGTGAGCTCAAGGTCAGTCTGAACTGCATAGTGAGACCCTGATTCAAAAAGACAAAAATAAATATTAACAATTGAGTTTTAGTTTTCCTTTGAGGGTTTTTTCTTTAGATTTGTATCACAGAGGATATTTCACATAAGTTATTTATAGGTGAATTTCTCATACATGTCATTACCAAAAGTTTGAGGGGAAGGTTCAAACCAGGAAGCTGTTAGGAAAAAGCCACTTTGGTGTCACATCTCTTCCTCCCCTCCCTCAGTTGTCCTTTCGCTTTTCCTAATTTGTTGTTTGTTCCTAACTATAGTTTTTCAGGGGTTCATGCATTTGTTCTATCACTTCTAAGAGAACAGGTGACTACTATTATTACCTCAGTACCTAAGGGCCAGTTCCTTCGAATAAAGTGCACTTGTAAACAATGTCTGTGAAATTGGAGAAAGGAAAGAGGGAAGAAGCCATATTCATCCTTTGGCTTAGTCTTCGAATGTGGCTTACAAGATCCCCATCAGATCTAAAATGTGAATTAAATACAAAAGGGATTGCTTCTGCCTGGCTGCATCTGCTTTATGCCAGAGAAAGAGAGGAGTACCCTCCTTGGGCATGACTTTTTATACATTATAGGTTCTAAAATACTTCAAGTCTGGTCTAGTCTACATATTTTGCTAAGTATCACACTGTACTATAGTGGTTCTGTCCTTTTCACAAATTGTAATACCTTATATAGAGTTATCTATGTTTCCTAAAGAAAAGTTACTTTTTCTTCTTTAGAGATCCTTAAAAAGCATTGATTTCATTTAGTTTGCATGACCTGGCACATAACTGGCATTAAGAGAATGACTTTTTTTTTAAAGCTAAATAGTTAATTTAGTAAATTGGGTCAGCTTTCCTCCTCTGCTAGTAAAGTTCTTATAGACAAGATATCCAAAGTACTGAAGATCAGAAGACTTGGGTCCTGGTTGTACCCTTAAATTTTTAGGTGATCTTAAGTAATTTACTTACTACAAGTGTTCACTCTAATTGAATAGCTAGGCACATCTGTACATGCTATCTAAAATTTACCCTAGTGGACATTTTCCATACAAACGAGTAATGCATGTTTAAAGCATAAATATATGTGTTTAAAGACATACTACTTAAGGAGCCATGACCATTTGAGAACAGGAAAACTAAATTTCAGTAATCCATCTCTTGGGACCCACTGGTTCTGTAAATACAAAAAGAGGTTGCTATTTATTTTCTAATTCTTACTGGCAAGTATTTACCAAGGAAATTCACATTCATTGGCCCCCTAAAAATAGTCTCATCCCATCAGCCTTTTAGCTTTTTTTTTTTTTTTAAGAGTCTCACTACTGCCGGGGGTGGTGGGGCACGCCTGTAATCCCAGCACTTGGGAGGCTGAGGCAGGAGGATCGTTGTGAGTTCGAGACCAGCCTGGGCTATAAAAGTGAGCTCAAAGCCAGCCTGAACTGCACAGTGAGACCCTGTCTCAAAAAGCAAAAAAACAAAGTCTCACTACTGAGTCATAGTGATCCTCCTGTTTGAACCCCCCCAAGGCCTGGGATTACAGACGCACGCCACCACGCCCAGTCTCACTGGCTCAGCGCACTCTAGAGCAGGGCCGGGGCGGCACAAGGGGCCAAGGAACCGAACTCTGGCCCCTGCGCTTCCTCTAAGCAAGAGCTAAATCCCCTGAGCTATACTGCTGGCCCTAGCATTTCTTTTAAAGCCTGTATTACTGCTTAGTGTCTCCCTTCGGGCTTATTTATATTGTCCAAATTAGTAGTGTAGTCTACTGGGAATATGGTTCCTGCCAAGCAAAAATTGAATAGACTAAGTCAGAAGTGTCTTCAGGATTTAAAGTGACTTCAGAACTTACATTTTTTAAAAAAGATTTGAGATGTCCTATCCTAAGTATTGAAGATCCTCCATCACTCAGTGCTCAACTACCAGTGTTTCTTCTCCCCACTGTAGTCTGCTATGTCAAAAAACTGCATCAAGCTTCTGTGTGAAGATCCTGTTTTTGCAGAATATATTAAATGTATCCTAATGGATGAAAGAACTTTCCTAAACAACAGCATTGTCTACACGTTCATGACACATTTTCTTTTAAAGGTATGTGGAAACTGAAATGTGTTATTTCCAGTTAATGTATGTTTCTTTATGTTGACCCTTGCCATTTTTTTCAGGTTCAAAGCCAAGTGTTTTCTGAAGCAAACTGTGCCAACTTGATCAGCACCCTAATTACAAACTTGATAAATCAGTATCAAAACTTGCAATCTGATTTCACCAATCGAATTGAAATTTCCAAAGCAAGTGCTTCCTTAAATGGGGTAAGAACTATACATAAGGGTAGAAATGTAGTTAATAGCTTTCCGTAAATTTTGCACATATTTTGTATGACCTCAGAAGATAGGGCTGCCAGGCATGATAGCTCACGCTTGTAATCCCAGCACTTGGGAGCCTGAGGCAGGAGGATCACTGTGAGTTCGAGACCAGCCTGGCCTACAAAAGTAAGTTGAAGGCCAGCCTGAACTGCATAGTGAGACCCTGTCTCAAAAACACAGGGCTTGATAGCACTGGGTATGCTGGCAGTGGTATCATTAAAGTTACTTTTCTCCTGGTCATTTGTATTTTTTGAAACATTTTAGGATCCCTAATAATCAAGACAATCAAACTAATCATCTATTGGTTTATAAAGGCAGTTAAAACTTGTAAATAAGTCTTATGTTTCCAGTAGTAGTTCTACAAGGGGTAGGTTGCAAAAGATTACATGTTTAGCAACAGCTTTGTTATGTAACAAGATACTGATAACCCAGAACAAATTCCAAAACTGTGCAGAAAGCCTATTTGTGACATATACAAGTTAGCTTCAGAAATTGTGATTTACATTACTAAGACCTAGACTTATCACGTGTTATTCAAAATTTGATTGTAAAATTACTAATGTAAATCTGCCTCCTTTTTTAGTTTCAGAACCATAGCTTACTTGATGTGGGCATAAAATAATGGTATTTGTGTCTTAGAAGTAATGAAAACCAGTAGTATCCTAGTCCTGGCTATTTAATTTTAACATTTTTCTAAAACTGGAAAAGAAACCAAGGTGATTTCCTGGGAAAATAAACTGCAAATAGTTGTCAAAATGTTGGCTTCAGGCTTTGAAATGTTCCTGTCTGGGTTTTTGTAGGATCTGAGGGCACTTGCTTTGCTTCTGTCAGTTCACACTCCCAAACAATTAAACCCAGCTCTAATTCCAACTCTGCAAGAACTTTTAAGCAAATGTAGGACTTGTCTACACCAGAGAAACTCACTCCAAGAGCAAGAAGCCAAAGAAAGAAAAACTAAAGGTTAGCTTTATGAACTAGTATCTTTATCTTTATGATTGGGGAAAGGGATTATATACTTGATTCTCCAACTTTATAATAGCTTTCTATCCGTTCTGCTGAACCTCCTAATTATCAGAACTAAGAACAAAAATAGCTTTGCATAACCCTCAATTTGATTTTTCCTTTCAGTGTGCTATTAATTTCTTAAGAGAATCCTCCATTTTCATGTTTCTCTTCACAGAAGATGAAGGGGCAACTCCTGTTAAAAGAAGACGTGTTAGCAGTGATGAGGAGCACACTGTTGACAGCTGCATCAGTGATGTGAAAACAGAAACCAGAGACGTTCTGACTCCAACTAGCACCTCAGACAATGAGACTAGAGACTCCTCAATTATTGATCCAGGAACTGAGCAAGATCTTCCTTCTCCTGAAAATAGTTCTGTGAAAGAATACAGAGTGGACGTCCCATCTTCATTTTCAGAAGACATGTCAACTATCAGGTCACAGCACACGGAGGAGCAGTCTAACAATGGAAGATTTGAAGACTGCAGAGAACTTAAAGATCTCCATTGTTCCAAGGATTCTACCCTGGTCGAGGAAGAATCCGAGTTCCCTTCTACTTCTATCTCTGCAGTTCTATCTGACTTAGCTGACTTGAGAAGCTGTGATGGCCCAGCTTTGCCTTCCCAGGACCCTGAGACTGCTTTATCACTCAGTTGTGGCCATTCCAGAGGACTCTTTAGTCACATGCAGCAGCATGACATATTAGATACTCTGTGTAGGACCATTGAATCTACAATCCATGTGGTCACAAGGATATCTGGCAAAGGAAACCAAGCTGCTTCTTGACATTAGATGTGGCATGTCTACTTTTAAGGTCCCCCCACACACACACTGTTTGTATAAGTTTTGCTTATTTGTTTTTGTGCTTCAGTTTGTCCAGTGCTCTCTGCTTGAATGGCAAGATAGATTTATAGGTTTAATTCTTGGTCAGGCAGAATTCCAGATGAAAAAACTTTCATCTTCAGTATACTTTCTAAAGGGCAATCAGATAATGGATATGTTTTATGTAATTAAAAAAAAGAGTTCACTGTAGTGGCTTTCATTTAATATGGCTGTCTGGGAGAAACAGGGTTCTCCAGCCCTGTACAATGTAATTTAAATTTACAGCATTTTTACCGTGTATAATATGGTGTCCTCTGTGCCAGTTTTGTACCTTATAATAGAGGCAGATTGCCTCCAATCGCTGTGGTTCTTATTATCAAAATTAAGTTTACTTGTATACGGAACAACCACAAGAAATTTGATTCTGTAAAGAATCCTCTTAGCTGTGGCCTGGCAGTATATAAATGGTGCTTTATTTAACAGAATACCTGTGGAGGAAATAAAGCACACTTGATGTAAAAATAATTGTTTTATTTTTATTGACATGACTGATTGCTATTCTGTGCACTTAATTAAACTGATTGTGATGACTTTTCATTTGTTTATATATGTTGCTTCAGTCTTCTCAGATGAAAACAGTGAGGAAACTGAGTTGGGGAAGCACTTACCCATTCTGTTCTGTTACATTCAACTTGGTGGCATTCTAAAACAGCAGTTATCCCACATATTTCTCAGTTATTTCCACCACTAAGTGCATAACAGTCAAGGACAACCAAGGAGGGTAAAGAGGAGTCACAGTACTCCAGCTAGCCCACACAGCAAAACCAACATGCTTCTGAATGTAACATGCTACTGCTTGTCTAACAACTATACACCTGAGAAACACTGAAGTAAAATAAAGTTATAGTATAACATGCCATTTATTTATCTTCTGGAACTTAAAAGTACAGCTGAAGGTCAACTTGTTAGCATGAGCTTCAACTACTTGCACACAGAGATTCAACCTCTTATCAGAGGAATCCTGTGGGAAGTGAAGCTGATACCAATTTGAGATTTCTTACCACTTTGAACTCAATGCAGAGTAATCAGCGCTTTTAAATTCTGTTCATGGATTTCATCTGATATGAAATAAATTAAGTGAGGTTTTTCAGGGTGTTTTTTAAAAGAAGGAGTGATAAAGTGGTAAACATGACACTTTCTACTACAAAAAGTAATGCCCCTAATATAAAAGCTATTTCAGCCATTTAGGGTAATCAGCTGCAGTAAACATTTTATTTCTTCAAAATGCTGCTTCTGCCAACAGAATTTCATGTTCTCTTCTTTACAGATCGGAACTCCTTTACAGTCCAATTGTAATTCCGTTTGCCCTACAGTAGGCAAAAAACTCAGTGCTACTGTTGCATAGTGTTCTAGAAGAAAAACAGGAGCTTTATTACTGAATTAGGAAAATTTAACCGTACTAGCTTTAGTTTTCTGAACATTATATATGAAAGGCACAGATCATACCTTCTGGCCAGTTTTTACATCTCCATTTCATGACGATCTTTCTATTTTTTAACTGAAATCAAAAGAGGAAATGCCACTGAAAACATTTTCGATTGAAACATCTACTTTCTAGAATAAGTGAACACAGGTCCACCTTCCCGTTGATGTGCCAGTACCACTAATAATCCATTATCTTTACTACCAAAATGTATAGCATATGAACATCCATTAGGGAAGCCAGTGTCAAGGGAGAGGCAGCTGACACTCGGCAACACAAACCATGATTTCAGTGGCAGAACTAGGGCATATATATATCCTGAAACGTCTAGGAGAAAGTAGGACTTAGACCTGTTTCTATCATAATAAGCATTTGCACAACTGGGAGACAAGGCTCCATCTTGTATCATTTCTTAGTATATATAAAATTCAGTAAACAAGAGACAATGGGAAAACCTATCTGACCCAACTTTTAGTCATAGTGAAGCCTTTGGAGGGGAACACAGAGTCAGTACTTAAGCTTTTTCCAGGTTTCCAACATGACATTATTATTTTTTTTTTCCTGACTTTGAGACTGCCTCGCTATGCAATTCAGGCTGTCCTTGAGCTCACTTTTGTAGCCCAGGCTGGTCTCAAACTCACATTGATCCTCCTGCCTCAGCTTCCCAAGTGCTGGGATTAATGGAGTGTGCCACCACACCTAGCTAACACTATTCATGTACCTGTCATCCCAGTATTGTTCTGTTGCCTCTGGCTGCCATCTTCACCCACAAGATTCCTAAGGGGATCCACTCCTGCGGTGCTCCCTGGACATGTCTGGCACCATTTAGTTTCAGTGATTCATGTCTATAAATTTGTTCCACATAGGCCAGTGAGCTTTCCTCACGTCTACCCCACAGCCTCAGAGCTCCTCTGCAAGAGTTCTAAATAACATTTCTAATTTTGCTCTATGGCCAACTTTGTAAAGTTTCTCAAAATTATATGAGCTCAGATAAAAATCAGGAACACACTAAAATTGGTATGCACAAAGGCAGTAATAGCAAAAGAGTGCCAGCTTGGGTTTTTGTTTTGTGATGTGCTGGAGAGTAAATCCAGGACCTTCACCCTGGTATTACATCCCCCAGCCTTTTGCAGTGGTGCACTTGGAGAGGACTATAGTTTCAGGTCAGACCCTATTTCAAAAACAAGACGCAAAGAAAAAACGAGACGAGGGATCTCACTAAGCTGCCTTAGCCTTGCAGTGCTAGGACTAGCCTAGCTCTCCATTTACTACTATTGTTATTACTTACCAGTTCTATGTATTCACCTGTGATGGTCCCATCAAACATTTGGAATTTCCCTCCTTTTTCAGCTTCTAGTACAGCAGGAGATTTAGAAAATTTTTGCACGAGCTAGCCAAACAAAACACAGTAGATATATTATTCAATACATGCACACCTTTCGTGTGTGCAGGTGTTCCTGAGATCAAATTGAGAGCCTTGTGCATGCTAGGAAAGCCCTATGCTAGGAAACCACTAAGTTACATCTCCAACAATGTATAAAGTACATCAAGCACATTTTTCTTTCTAGAGGGAGAAAACATGGTCCACTAACACATCCACTCCACAGGACCAGCACAGAGCCCTTCAATCAAAAACAAAATTCCACCCTCTGGCACACTTCTGCCATTATCGGCAGGCAGGCAGGACCCTGCCTTAGGGAGTTACTTACATCTTTCACAGTGAAGACGCTGTACAACTGCTCCACCGTTGTGTCAAACAGTTCTGTCATGTGCAGAGCCACAGTGGGAATCTTTACACCTAAGGCCACTGAAGATGAGGCCTGAATCTCAAGAGAACAAAAGGTTCCAGAGGACAGTGAGCATACCACAGAGACTGCTGCTGGGATGTAAGTCTTCTCAATAAAACAGTCTCCAGGGGCTGGGGAGATAGCTCAGTAGACTAAGGACTTGCCTGGCAAGCGCAAGGGCTTGAGTTCAATCCCCAGTTCCACACACACACACACACACAAAAAGTTGCTAATTTCACCCTAACCCTTCTAAATACATTAAAGCACCATAAAGAACCTTTTTATGTCTTAGCTGTACCAGTGCTGTCTTTAGAAACAAAGCTCACTGTACCTAGCTCTTTACCTCTGTTCATTTCCCAGGTGGTGACTCAACTGCCCTAATTCTAAACAGGCAGGCAAGTAAAGCCTGTAGGATGGGAAGAGAGATGAGTCCACTTAGGCTAATAGGTTTTAATTACATCCACAGTCCTGGTCCCCAATTCCCAGAACAGGATGTAAAATCTCACATCCCAAAGAGAAGTTTGATCCATTGTGGCATATTAGCTTTAGTTACCTGGTTTTGTAATTTGCTTCCAAAGATACAACATTTGTAGCAGTCTTACATTAAATTTACTATTTATCCCACACATTTCCTTTCACCAACAACAAAGCGTTAGGCTGAGGTTCTAGCTCAGTAGTAGAGCACTTGCCTCACGTGCATGAAGCCCTAGGTTTGATCTCCAGCCCTTCAAAAAACTGTTACACTTCCTACAACAAAATGTGCAGATTTAAAGCCTTACAGGGGATACACAGGCAAGTTAATGCCCTCAAAGGCTGTACTTCCCCTTCCTACACTTTGGCCACCAAAGGTCCTACCTGCAAGGTGTTTTCACTCAGTTTCCTTTTAATAGTCAATTCCTGGTTTGTGAAAGCCTTTGTAGGTAAAATCATTCCCATGGTGAATTCTATAAAGAGACATTGGAAAAGATTTTTAGAAAGACCTATTTCATGTTGAGCACAAAAAGCAAAGTAACCCAAAATAGGGTTGAAGAAATAAAAGAACTGGTATTTACCAAATCCCTATATTATTTTGAGAATTTCAAAACCATTCCATATCTTTTCTTATAAAACTGGTCCTTTACATGAACTTTATAGAAACAGTCTTTTATTCTTTCCTGTTTCAAATGCTTCATTTTATCACATTCTTAAAATCAGAAAATATTTCAAAAGGTGTTTTCCAAACAGCTACATTTTATATTACTAACTGCAAGCAGCTCTGTGCCCCTCACCCACTACCAAAACTGAGACTCAGTGTGCCCCCCCAACCCCCAGAGCTCACTCTAGGCGTCAAGCCTGTGAGCCAGCACACCCAGTCTCAGGAAGACACAAGGGCGATGAGCCCAGACCTGGCAGTGTCTATCTACAGCAGGCAGGGTCCATCGGTAAAGAGTAGGCTAAGGCTCTGCCCGTCATTCTGCCTGACTGGAACTTTCACCTGTGCTGTGCAGGGATTATCTGTGTGTGTCTCAGCTAGAACTATGATGCCGGCAGTCATTTTTATGCATACATTCATTCATCCAACAAAGATTTATTCAGCACCTACTCTGTGCCAGGAATTGTGCTAGATGCTGGATGGAGGTAGAGCAGTGAACAAGACAGACAGACACCCTCCATGCCCTCACAGAGCTTATAGTCTAGCAAGGAAGACCCTGAACAAATGACACAACCACTAAGTGACCACCACTCCAGGAAACTGCTAATAATGCTGCAGGCAATACACTTCTCACTGTGACTGCCTGATGATCACCAAGTACAGACTTACCCAGGCCCAGCTTTCTTTCTATCTTTTCTTTATTTATTTATCTATCTATTTATTTATTTATTTATTTTGTCTTTTTTGAGACAGGGTCTCACTGCGCAGTTCAGGCTGGCCTTGAACTCACTTTTGTAGCCCGGGCTGGTCTTAAACTCACACTGATCCTCCTGCCTCAGCCTCCCAAGTGCTGAGATTACAGGCATGCACCACCATGCCTGGCAAAGGACCAGCTTTCAACAGCCACACTACAACTTATGCTGCAGTACAAAGGGGCTTTCTGGAGCCTAACCTGGGAATTCAGGTCACAGTCCAGAGCATTACTTGGGCAAATAGGAAAGGGACCCTCTGGTTCACAAGGGATGGTGCCTTCTTTACCCGTCTTAAGTGCCTTCAGGTAATCTCCAAGGGCCTCCCTGACCTTGGCAGTGCCTGCAGTGTTCATAAGATCCTTCAGTATTTCCCCATCTCCTTTCTTTTTACTCACGTTCACCTACAAATCAGAAAATACAAATCTAAGAAAAATCTGATTTAATGTATTACATGTGTTACGGTTTATGTCTAGTTGTCTCCCCCCAAAGCCTCATGAGTCAGGGGGCAGGGACCTCTAGAGTTTGAGACTTGATTCGTGATCCCTGGGGTTGTGTTATAGTACTGATGGGATTATCAGTCTGAGTAAGGCTGAGACTATGAGTGTGGTCTAGGGTGGATATCCTAAGGTGGAGAGCCTGAATGTAATATAAAGAGAGACAGAGAGACAGACTCTGGCTGTTGCTGCTGCTCTGCTGCCCTGATTGACTGGCTGCCTCTGCCACCATTTTGTTGCTGCTCCGCCGCCATGAACTGGATGCTCTCCACCCTGCTCCACTCAGCCTTGGGCCAGCCGAACATGGACTGAAACCTCTAGTAACTGTGAGCTAAATAAGCCTTTCCTTCCTTCACTCTGAGCGTCGGGTATTTGTCTCGGCAACGAGTGAAAAGTAGCTAAGACAGCATGTTTGGCCACAGGCGATGGGATGGGGAGAGATGCAGCAGCTCTAAGAGGCAGCCAGTGTCTTCAGGTTTCTTCCGCATGTAGCTGGAGGAAAGGAAAGCACTGGCCATCAAGGGCACACCAGTGATGATGGCGGCCACATCAGAGTGACTTCACAGAAAAGAATCCTCTCAGTTGCATCAAAAACAGGAGCTGTCGGGACTGAAGTACTGACCTGGACCAAGGCAGAAACCTGCTGTGGACTTGGCGGCCACTCACCACAAGCCAAATGACATTCAGCAAGCCATGCAAGCAGCCCAAGCACTTTCCAGTACATACACTCACACCTACCCTGGCGGCACCCCTGAGTTAACCCTGCTTCACACACAAGGCGGTCATGGAAGGTACAGCCGCCTGTCCAGGCCCTCCCTCCTGCCCCTCCACCACTGGCTTTTTGGACCAGGCTCCCTCCACGATAACTTGATACTGCTAGGCAAAGGGCCCCCACACCACCACACCTCTGCAGGAGAATCACACAATCTGAGAAAACAGGTTTCTGAATGTTCACCTATAGAGTGTATTAATAAAAGAAAAGGAAAACTTGTCAATACCTCTGTGTCATCCACTTCGTTTTCTTCAGAAAGGCTGGGTATCTCAATCAATCCCTTGTGCTTTGCACCAGATTCTTTCATTGTACCTAAAAATGTAGAAAATGGTCCTTCCATTAAAAAAACCAATAAACTGGGTTTGTGCAAAACCACTCTGCCTAACTAAACAGCCCACACAAGATTACCCCTCTGTCGCAGGTATGTAGGAAGCAGCTAAGACAGGACAGGACTGGCCAGTGTGACACAGCAAGTTCAGCTGGCAAATTCGGTCCCATCAGGAATCCATGTGTTTTTCTCAAGGTCAAGATAAGATGAGGAGCTGTCCTGAAAGGAGGGGGGATGGCAGGACAGATGAAAAGTGCAAGCAGGGCAGCCTGTGCCCAGGGAACTTAAGTGCACTCCAAGAGAATGGTGCAGCACTCAGGGAAGTGACTTCCAGCAAGCAGCACAGGAGCTAGGCAGGCCATTGTAGCCAGCCTTCTGGCTATGCCTGGGTCTTTTCTGCTTTGTTTTGATTTACTTTGGCATCACTCTATCATTCCAATCTGGAATAAAAGACTTCATGCAGTTAAGTTCAAAATGAGTAGCAGGTTCATGGGCCAAGCCTAGACTATCATTCAGAAATCAGAAAACACATTGGGACACCTCTCTGCCACCACACATGTGGGAAAGGGTCAAGGTCCCCAGCAGGAAGAAGCATCCTGCCCTGCCCAGAGGTCAAGGCACCCCAGGCTGATTTTCTAATGACATGTGTTGGACAATTTCAGCAGCTTTTGGGGGGCGAGCGGATGGGTATAAATGCAATACATAATTCATCAATCTTCTAGAGCTATTTTTTTTTAAACCAGGTTTATAGGTTATATTTATCTTCCACTAGAACCATCCATGGTGCCCACAGAAAGAACAGATGGGCCCCAACCACACATACAGATGCCTGGCTTCCCCTCATGGGTCAGGCTTTGACATGACTGCCACTCTCTCTTTAGTAACTGAAGCACTAGCAAAAGCCCCCAAGTGAGGAACTCTCAGCTCCGCAGGATAAGAGAAGCCTCTTTCGGCTGGGCTAAAGCCCTCTACTACTCTGCCTGGGTTCTGTAAAGGGAGTTTGGGAGGAGACAAAATGCTGAAATGGAAAGGGAAGAACCAGTTCTCTGCAGCTACCATCTGAAATGCCTACAGATGTGAGGGTGGAGTGTGCAGGAAGCATGAGGGGTGGCGAGGAGTGGGACAGAGGAGAAGTGTCCCTGGGACAGTGCCCAGCCTGCTTTCCTTCCTGGCCTTGTCTTGGACACCCAGAGCTCCCACCTCCTTCTCTTCCTTTCCTTCTGTCCCTGACTCCTTAGTTATTTCTACAAGTATCTATTAGGCATATACTGACTCTCCAACCAGGACCTAGGTAGTTCCCACTGGAGAATTCAGCCAAAAGACCCCAAGAGTAAAAATAGCAGAAATTCCTATTAACTAATGAATGGATAAACAAAATAAAGCACATCTGCACAGCAGACTATTAATCAGCCACAAAAATGAATAAAACACTGATACAAGCTCAACATAGATAAACCCTGGAAAAGATGCAGTGGAAAAAACCAGCCCCACCACCACCACATACTGTACTATGCAAATCCACCTATGCCATTCGTCCTAGATTAAGTCCACAGGGACAAAACCGTAGTTTAATGGCTGCCAACGGTCTAGGGAAGTGGGAAACAGGTGCAACTGCCGAAGGCTGAATCTCTCTGTGGGGTGACAAGAGACATTCTAAGCTGCCTCAGACAGAGCACACTAGGTATTGTGTCTCTCATAATCTGAAGAAATAAACTGATTGTGGCTGTACAACTCTGTGAAAGTAAGGAAAAGCCCGAGTTACATATTTCAGTGAGGTGAATAAGGTATATGAAATGTAGCTCAGTAATGCTGCTAGTTATTTATTTATTTATTTATTTATTTATTTATTTATTTATTTTGTCTTTTTGAGACATGGTCTTGCTATGCAGTTCAGGCTGGCCCTAAACTCACTTTTGTAGCCCAGGCTGGTCTCGAAGTCACACTGATCCTCCTGCCTCAGCCTCCCAAGTGCTGAGATTACAGGCGTGAGCCACCACGCCCGGCTCTATGCTGTTATTTAAAACAAAAACAAACAAAAAAACTCCCGCCTTGATGAATAAGCGGGGAATGGAGGAGGACAAGGGCAGTTAAAAAAAAAAAAAAAAAGTCTTTAGAAAGGTTCACACAGTGTCAAGTACCAGTGCGCTGGGTCAGAGGAAGCTGGAAGGGGGAGGGCATGAAGAAAAGTCTGCCTTTAGCTACGGGACAGTGGAGACAGCTTCACACAGGCTACGAACATGAGGAGGAAGCCAGCGCGCACCTGTAGGCTGAGAGGCAGGGGGATCACTGAGTTCAAAACCACCCTGGGCCACAGAGAAAATTCAAGGCCAGCCTGAGCTGCACACCAAGATCCCACGAAAGCTCAGATGGTGGAGAAAACGGCCCAGCTGAGAGTACTAAGCAGCAAGCAGCTGAGCAGTGGGAAAAGAGAGCTCCTAGAACCAAGGCCAAGCGCCCTAAGGCCGGGAACTCGGCTCCACGAACTCGCGGCCAGGGGCGCCGCGCCCAAGGCGGGAGTCAAATGGAGGATCTGACTGCCCAAGGACCCGGCCTCACCAGTCCGTTACCTTTCCAGCCCAGCTTGATGTTCCACTCATAGAAGAAAATCAGCTTTCCTCTGCGGCTGCTGCAAGAAGCCTCACCTTCCACCCGCTTCAGCTCACTGGTCTCACAGCGGCCGGCCTCATTCTCCACCACGATGCCCACCAAGACCTCTTGGAGCTTCGCCTTGGACCAGCTAGTGGCATCCCGCTCTGTCCTGCCAGAGACCAGAGGGGCGCGGCGGTCACTGGCAGCCCGGGCCAGCGCGCCAGCCGGCTCCTCCCTCACCACACCTACAGCTGCGCTCCCCCGCCACCCCTCACCAATGCCTGCTCCGTTCCTTAAGACTTTGGTCCCATTGCAAAGTCAGGTTTCGACTCAAAGCCCTGGCGTACGGGGAGATGGAAGGTCTGCCAACTTTGCCTTTGGAAAGCACGAAAGAAGCCCAGACCATATATAATGGTAGTAATAATTAAAATAATATGAGTCAACGGCAAGTGTCAAGTGTTCTCACCTATGCGAAAACCACACAACCTTCCCAAGTATTGAAATACTGCATTCCTGTCGGGGGGTCAACACCAGACAAAACGGGCTGCGAAACACACCCAGGACACGGTCAAGTCACGGTGCTGCCCCCCCGGACCGGGGGCCCGGGCCTGGAGGCTCAGCGCACTCTTGAGGCCCTGGGGTGCGAGGCGCACATCGCCGCCCCTTGCTCTGGACGAGGTGTAAAGCGCGCGGGTAGCGAGCCCAACTTGCGAAAGGCAGGGCCGGCGGGGCCCTCGCGTTAGGGACAGGGCGGGACCTGCGTTCCTGCTCTTCCCGCGGCGCCCTGGAGATCCCCGCGCACAGGGCCGGGAAGGTCCGCAGCCACCCGCGGCCCCGCCCAACGCCGGGAGACCTGCGGTCGGGGAGCGCCGCCCCACCGCGTCCCCTCCGCCCCTCCGCCCCGCCGCGTCCCCTCCGCCCCGCGTCCGCCCGGCCGCTGCAGCCGCCGCCGCGAGGCCCGGGAAGCGCGGCCCAGCCGGGCAGCGGGAGGAGAGGCCTCGGCCGCCGCCGCACCAGTGCCAGTTGTTCACGTTGGTCCCGTCCTCCCGCTCCTCCACGATCCAGCGCGGGTCGCCCTGGCCCCACTTGGCCATGGCTGCGCGGGCGACGCGGCCTCCGTGGGGACCTAGGACGCGCAGCGGCGAGGCCCGGCCGCGCTTCCGGCCTCCGGCCCGGCGCAGCGCTCTCGACACCCAGAAAGTGCCAGAAGGGCCCGCCCCCGGCCCCGCCCCGCGCCTCTCCGGGAGCCGGGTGGGGGCCCCCGGGCCGGGGCGGCGGTCGTGCTACTCCGGGACCGCAGCAGGGATGCGGCCCAACCGCCCGCCCGCTCGGAGCCGCTCGTGGCCGGCAGCCTGCGCCTTTCGGCGCCCGGAGTCCGTCCCAGCGCCGCGGGTCTCGCCTTGCGCGAGCCGCCGAGCGCTGGCTACTGCAGAAATATTTACATTGTATTTCTATCTGGACCCACTAGAGACAGCGAAATAGCTCGAGCGCAGGCGCCCGGCAGTGCAGCTTGGTGCATCTCCCAGGTCCTCAGTGTCCATGCGTCCTTGCACAGGCCTTCACCTTAGCAGAAACTTGGCACCGACTTTTTGGAAAATGTTAAGTAGACTCAGTAGGAGGGTGTGGTCCCCGACATCTGTCCTGCGCTGGGTCACCCAGCTGTGTCCTGTACTCTGGGCTCCAACACAGAGAAAGCATCTGGTGAAGAACGAGGTCTCCCTTCACTAAGAGGAGCCACTGCATCCCAACATCTTACAAAAATCTGTTCTACAGGACAAACGGACATCTCGACCTCTCCTTCCACACTTCACTAATGTGGACTCCTGACAGGAGGGATGGGAGGAAAGCAGATGGACAATCAGTGAATAGCATTTTCTTTCTTTCTTTTCTTTTCTTTTTTTAAACTTTGTTTGTTTGTGTTATGGCTGCCTCAGCCTGCTCTGGGGGCTGGGGGCTGGCGCAGCATGTGGTGCCAGGAATCGAACAGTTGCCTAAGCTTGCCTTAGCAGGAGCTTTAGACCACTGAGCTATCTCGCCAACCCCTGGACACCATTTTCTTGTGGGTGGGCTGCTCACCTTTTACCCGTTAAGAAAAAAATGTTACAGATGGACCGTTCCATAGAAAGAGTTAGATAGGATCACTTGAACCTCGTGGAGTAAGAGTCTTAGAAGAACACTTACAGGCAAATGTATTCTCACTAAAATACATGTGGACAAAAGTAAGATTATAAGGGCTAGCCAAATAGCTCAGCGGATTAAAGCACCTGCAAGCAAGCACAGGGCACCAGGGGGTTCCATCCTTGGGCCTACTATGCTGGCCCTGCCCCTGGGGCACTCTGAGACAGCAACTGATACTAGGCATGGTGGCACGCACCTGTAATCCCAGCTCTTGAGAGGCTGTAAACAGGCGGATCACTCCGAGTCCAATCTAATAGTGAGACCCTGAACACCCTGTAGACCCTTCCCCCCAACCAAAAAAAAGATTGGCCCAGTGGCATAACTCAGTGGCATAGGGCCTGCTTGACAAGCGCAAGGTCCTGAGTTCAATTCCCTCACCAATAACAATAGTATTTACACAAAACTGATCACAATGAAAATTTCACTAAAATGTATTTTGTAGAGATTAGAAACTAGCATCTTAAAGAACAATAAACAAAGTTTAGGGTGAGTTGTAATCTATTACTTAAGGATTTTAGAAGACTAGGATCTAAAAAATGTGTAAACAGCTTATCCTGATCGATGTCTCCACCCTTACTTAAGACTTTGGTGATCCCTTCTCCTCCCTGTAAATCTTCTATTGTATGACCTAAATAAAAAGGAGATGCTTCTAGAGTTCTGGGCTCACTTCGAGAGAGACAGATCTCAGTGAGTCCTCTGAGCTACCTGCATCGGGTCTTCTCGTCGCTTCTTTCAGCACCAACACAGAACATTACAACATTATTTTTCTCCAAGTAAGTAGAGGATTGAACCTAGGGCCTTCAAACTTAGCTACATCTTCAGCCCTATTTTCTCTCTCTCTCTCTCTCTCTCTCTCTCTCTCTCTCTCTCTCTCTCTCTCTCTCTCTCTCTCCTCTCTTTCTCTCTCTCCTCTCTCCCTTTGTCTTTTTGAGACAGGGTCTCACTGCAGTTCAGGCTGGCATTGAGCTCACTTTGTAGCCCAGGCCAGTCTTGAACTTGCATCAGTCCTCTTGCCTTAGCCTCCAAAGTGCTGAGATTACAGGCGTGTGCCACCAAGGCCAGCTTTTTTTTTTTTTTTTTTTTGTGGTACCAGGGATTGAACTCAGGACTTTGAGCTTGCCAGGCAGACACTTATTCCACTGAGCTATATCTCTGGTCCCTTTTTTTTTTTTTTTTTTTTTAAGTGTCTCATAAGGGCCCCAGCAGGATGGCTCGGTGGTCTAAAGCGCCTGCTTAGGAAAGCGTGGGTGGCTGCAGGGACTGCTGCTCCATCTCTGGCACCACATGCTGCGCCAGCCCTGCCCTCAGGGCAGGCTGAGCCGACCATAAAAATAAATAAACAAACAAAAGTTCTGAAACAAGAAAAAAAATTTTTTTAATTAAAAAAATAAAGAGTCTCATAAATTGCTCCAGCTGCGTTCAAACTTGTCACTACCTAGATGCTGGGATTACAGAATGCACCATTGCACCTGGCCTAAAGCATATTAACTTCATTAATGTGAATGGAAAAAGGCACTTTATATAGGTAATTGGTCAAAAATTAAATTAGGTGAGCACACTTGTAATCCTAGCTCAAGAGGCTGAGGCAGAAGGTCACAAGTTTAGGGCTAACTCGAGCAATTTATCAAGATGTAATCTCAAATTAAAATTTAAAAAAGCAGGGCTGGGGATATAGCTCAGTGGCACAGTGCCTGCCTGGCAAGTGCAAGGCTCTGAGTTTTATTCCCAGTTCTCCCTGGCTCCAATCCTAGCACCACACACACACACACACACACACACACACACACACACACCACCACCACCACCACCCTAAAAATTTCTAATCAAGTCATTTTAGTGGAATAATTTCATTAAAGCGCCTGCGAGCAGGCGCAAGGGCCAGGGGTTCAACCCCCAGCCCTGTGGAGCGGCCCTGCACCCAGGGCTCTCTAAAAGAGCAACTGAGACTGGGGCATCTATAATCCCAGCTCTTGGGAGGCTGTGAACAGGCAGATCACTATAAGTCTGATCTAGTAGACAGACCCTGAACACCCTGTAGACTCTTCCCTAAAATACAAAATAATAATAATAATAATAATAATAATAATAATAATAATTTGTCATGTGTGATTTTATTTTATTTTGTTTTTTCTTGTTTTAGAACTTTTGTTTGTTTGATTATTTTGGGCAGGGCTGGTGCAGCATGTGGTGCCAGGGTTCGAACCGTGGTCCCTGCAGCCGCCCAATCTTTCCTACGCAGGTGCTTTAGACCACTGAGCCATCCTGCCAGGGCCCCCAGGTGTGATGTTTTGATTTGAGGGAATGAGGTACAAATTGGACAACCCTAGGTGACATGTCACCTGCTTTGTAGCCAGGATGATAACTTTGATAGGCTTTAGGGCAAGAAATACAAAATGCTTTGGTTTTTCTCCCATAATTGATCTGTGATAGGTCAAAACCAAATGGATTCATTTTCCTCTGACACCACTCAGCCGTGCATCAGAGAAAGTGGCCCCAAAGTCAGTTTTGAGGCCCCGACCTGAGCAGGGAGCCAGGAAACAACTAGAACCTGGAACTCATGGCCATGACCTGTGAGCAGCTGTGGCTCTGCTTTTGAAAAAGTCACTGTTTTCTCTTCTTTTTATTTCTGGGCTGCCCCTGCCTCTGCTTAATACCTTCCTATTTACCTACAGGTCCCGGCATCTGCCCTTAAGGAACTGATATTTTCTTTTCTCAGCAGTGATGCATGGATTGTTTCTTCCATCTAATCTATAAAGTTTTTAAAATGTGACTTGAATTCCTGTTGCAAGACAACATAAAGGAACAAAGAAGCTTAAAAGTAAAAAGCTGGGCTGGAGAGATAGTTCAGTGGACTAAGCACCTGCCTGGCAAGTGGAAAGACCTGAGTTTGATCCCTGGTACTAAATGCCATGCCAACCACTGAAACTCCACGTGGTGGCACACCCCTGCAATCCCAGCACTGGGTAGGCTGAGACAGGAGGATCAATATGAGTCCAAGCTTCATAATGAACCCTGTACCAAATACATACATAATTTCTTTCTTTTTTTTTTTTTTTTCCTGAGACAGGGTCTTGCTATGCAGTTCAGGCTGGCCTTGAGTTCATTTTTGTAGCCTAGGCTGGTCTCCAACTCACATTGATCCTCCTGTCTCAGCCTCCCAAGTTCTGGGATTACAGGCATGCACCACCAGGCCTGGCCAGTATAGTAGTTTACAGCTGACTGTGAGCTGTTTTGCACATCGCAGAGTCCCCCACACCTGGTACTTTGAAGAGACAATCCATCAGTCAATCAATATTTGTGCAATACATGGGCACATGAGAGTGAAAGGCTGTGTAAGGAGAACTGGGCCTTCACAAGTGGGCAGGCTTTCAATGCACAGACACAAAAGAGCTTGTTCTAGGCTAAAGAAGAGCCGCACTGGTGAAAATGTGAAGTTCAAGAATGGAACCAGGTAGGAAGCAAGATGGGCACTGACAAATCAGGATTCAAAGCGTCCCAGGCACCCTGTCCCCAAACTCGCTGCCCCTTGGCCCCTCGCAGAGCCAAACCCAAAATCACAGAACAGGTCCACCTGACTTTGACCTGGAGAGGCCACCATAGAAACTCCTTTGTTAATATTGAAGGTCCCCTGCAGACCAGGTGGCCCTGCCAAGATTAGCTCTCCCACAGCTGTTTCAGCCCATCCCCTAAACCCATGATTTGGCTGTTACCTGGCTGTTGCAGCTCATGGTTACCCTCCCTATAGGAACTTCCTATAAAAAGATCCTATAAAATCTCCTCCCCTCCCCTCCCCTTTGCTCACTGCTGTCTTGGTCCGCTAGACAGCCAGCCTGCTTGATGGCCCCAATAAATCTACTCGAGTCAGAATGCCTGGTCTGGTCAATTGCATAGGTTTGGACCTAACAGGCACAAAAGGAAACCAGAAAATAACAGTGAGGATGCAAAGGAAGGTGGGTAAGGAGAGTGCAGGGCAAAAGCCACTGTGCAGACAGCAGCAGAGTCCGTGCACCCACCTGTGTCCTGGAGCAGTTAGGTGGCACCTCAAGGGCCCAGACATGCTTCTCCCAGAATAAATGAGAGTCAGAATATGAAAGACACTGTGAACCTGAAGAGGATGAAGAAGCAGTAAATGCAGGAAAGCTGTTTGCCTTCCATTTTCCTAAAAGCAGGACATAGATTTACAAAGACAAAAAGCATCCAGACCCCCTTCTACCCAGCAGAAGAAAGGTTCACCACTCAAGACAGCTATGGATCCTGCTGAGTAGAGATGGCTGCAGAGGAACTTCACCCACAGGTGTTGCCCTGTGGCAGGTTCTGGCCCTAGGTCGACCCAGAAGTATGGGGCTGAGCCTTGTAGGCTAGGAGCACACATTTCCCTTGCCCTTCCTGCCTCATGCTGGGCAGAACAATGGGAGCGTGTGAAGAGGCTTTGATGACCCTGGTGGAAAGCCATACGCTGAGAATTGTTGGTATAAGTCCATGGCCCTAATAACTGTGGATCTTCTATTCTGGCCACAGACTACCTGTTTTACATGAGAGGTAAAACAAAACAAAACAAAACAAAACTATCTTGTTTATCAGTTTTATAAAGCAATCTTTATCTAATTTTACTTATTTTTCCCTTTTCCTAATACTTTCATTTTCGTTATTACGATTAGTCCTCATTAATTTCTAGCTGTTTAGTTGGCTCACTATTTTTTCACTTATTATTATTTATTTTTTTATGGCTGGCTCAGCCTGCCCTGGGGGTTGGGCTGGCACAGCATGTGGTGCTGGGGATTGAAAGGTGGTCCCTGTGGTTGCCTAAGCTTGCCTAAGCAGGTGCTTTAGACTGCTGAGCCATTTCACCAGCTACCCTCACTTATTATTATTAATGAATTATTTTTAGGTTTTTTTTTTTTTTTTTTTGTGGTACCAGGGATTGAACACAGGACCTTGCACTTGCCAGGCAGGCACCTATTCTAATGAGCTATGTCCCTGGCCCTTTCTTGTTATTGTTAATGGTAGTATACTTATTGCATTTAGTAGGTATTTACTATATGTATTTGTTATAATTTTGAGTCATACTATTGTGGTAGATATCTTTTCTATTGTTAAGGGTGATATAATTGAAGCTTTTATTGTTTATGACATGTCAATATCTAGTTTATTTTTTGCTTTATATTGTCTTATCAGTGGCCCTTGAGCCAGGTAGTTAAGCCAACTTAAAGCACCTGCTTAGGCAGAGCACAGTGGCTGGGGTTTGATCCCAGTGCGCCGGCCCCACCCCCAGGGCATGCTGAGAGGGTGATTGAGACTGGGCATGATGTTGCAAGCCTGTAATCCCAGTGCTAGGGAAGCTGAAAACAGGAGAATCACCATGAGTCTGATTTACATAGTGAGACCCTGGAGACCCTGGAAACCCTGGAGACCCTGTTCTAAAATACATTAAAAAAAAAAAGTGACCCTTGGTGGGAAGTTGCCCCTTGAATATAATTTATCTTACAGCTATCTGCACCAAAAAAAAAAAAAAAAAAAAAAAAAAAAACTATTTACAGGCTTGGACAATGAATAGACAAACTATTATAATTTATTGAACTCAGCTTTCAGTTTTTAAAAAATCTATATTCAAGCTCTGAGTACTTCACTTATGAAGTTCTGCATATGGTGCCCTTGTTTCTGTCCCAGGCATCTGTCTTTGCCTCATTCTATTATTGTATTTGCAGGTTCGACATGCCTTGGTATCCTCCCTCACTCCACTGCTATTTAACGTTTACAATTCCTCTTGTCTTGTTGCTTTTTGGGCTTCGTTTTCTCTCTTTGTGTTGTCGAGCATATCTTTGAGGTGTAGGGTGTTCGTTTCCAAGATCCACAACAATTACCTCCTTAGAAAATGTCACTCCTTTTAAAGGTCTTTTTTGGCTTTCGCTAACTGAAGGTGTTTCCTGCAAATTTTCACCCTGTAAGAAAATGGGATGTAGCATAAATGATCAGTTTATGGACATAACAAGCTCTGTTTTTTTTTTTTTTTTTTTTTGTCTTTTTGAGACAGGGTCTCGCTATGCAGTTCAGGCTAGCCTTGAGCTCACTTTTTGTAGCCCAGGCTGGTCTCGAACTCGCACCGATCCTCCTGCCTCAGCCTCCCAAGTGCTGGGATTACAGGCGTGAGCCACCACGCCCGGCTACAAGCTCTGTTTTTAAAATATAGGTTCTGTGTACATTATGAACAACAAACCCAAAAGTTTTATATTTAAAGACTGATATAGGAAATCAACGGGGACTCATCACTATTAAATTTAAATATTTCTTTTCTTTTATTTTTTGTTACTGGGGATCAAACTCAGGACCTTGCACTTGCCAGGCAGGTGCTATGTTGCTGAGCTATCTCCCCTTTAAATATTCCTATAATCATAAGAGCCTACAGTAACAGTCAGATATTACTTGATGACACACGTTAGTCTTTCTATAAAGGAGTCAAAGCCAAGAGCCATGTGGACCAGGTCTTGGATGGGCCAGGCTGCATGACCAGGCCCCTGCCTGTTGTCATTTGGGGCCTTGGAGACAAGCCTGCAAAGGTCCTGGCTGTGTTTGCACAGTGCTGGGGGCCAGAGCATAAGAACAGGGTCACAGGGAAATGCCCTGAGCCTGGTGTCAGTGAGGAGCGAAGAGTCTGTCACATTTTCTCATCCAAGAACTTTGCATCACTAGGTGGCCTGGGAGATCTCTTACACCTCCAAGCCCCCAGAAGCCTAACAGAAACAAAAACCAAGGGGAATTAAGAACACCGAACTGCGGGCCCTGCGGGATGGCTCAGTGGTCTAAAGCGCCTGCTTGGGAAAGCTTGGGCGGCTTCAGGGACCGCGGTTCCATCCCCAACACCACATGCTGCACCAGCCCTGCCCTTGGGGCAGGCTGAGCCCGCCATAAAAATGAGTGAATAAACAAATAAAGGTTCTGAAATAAGAAAAATAAATAAATAATTAATTAAAAAAAAAAAAAAAAGAAAGAAAGAAAACCGAACTGTAAGAATGAAGCATGAGCACTCCTCTAGACTTGGCATATGCAGCCTGTTTAATACCCCAGGCCTAGAAAAATGGCTTAACTGACTGGATACTGGACTCATTCCTGGAACAAACTTCACTTACAAATGACAACAACCCTAGCTGAGTAATTTTCCTGCTTCCCAATCAAACATAAGCAACAGCCTGCCTGTTGAAAGCAGAAAAGCTCCTTACCTCTTGATTTGCGTCTCCAGCTTCGCCAGGCTTTGGTCGGTCTTTCGTCTTGCCCTCTTTCTCTGTTTCCTCATCCTTTGTGTTTCCTAAGGCTGTCACCACTTCCTTATTCTGTCTCTGAACAAGGATACCGGGTCGCGCTGGAGCATTCCAGTCCATGACATGCACTAGGATCCTGGAAAACCAATTAGCAGAAATTTAAAAACCCACGCACAACATTCATCAGCTCCCCACCGGCGGCTCCCACCACGGCCACGGGCACTCACCTTTCCTGGTCTCCCGCCTCGTTTGTGTCCTCATCAGCAGGTGAAGGGATGCAGTCTTCACCTCCACCAGCACCTAGACAAGGACTTTTTTCTGTCACTTCATCTTTTTTGTCTTGGAAACTGAAAACAGACATACAAACAATTCAGAATAGGAAGAATGGTGGAGAGTCTAGGGTATGCTGTGGGAATTTTGCTTTTAAACAGGAAATTAACATTTTTAAAACCCTGAAATGGAAAAAGTACACAGTTGCTGTGTTACTCATTCTGCTTTAAATTATTTCTAGATACATTTGCTAGTGTGACCTGAAATTAGATTCCAATTTACCAACATGGATTTATACCATTTATATAAAAAATACACCAATAAAAGGAAGATGCAAATGAAGCAAATTAGGAGGAGGATGGCGAAAGTGGCGGCGGTGCTTTGGAAGCCCGGAGAGTTTGCTTCTAAAGACACGTCCATGCTCAGGGGCTATCCAGATGGCGTCTTCCAGCTCAGTTTGAAGGTAGTTCTCTTCTGTGAGTTTTCTGGAAATGGAACAATAAAAGGCACTCTGCACTGGCACTGTGCTGGTGAGGTGACCCGCAGAAAGACACTCTGCGTGTCACAGTGGGGGAACTCACACTGGCTAATTTCTCTCCATCGGTGTGGTGGGGGCTGAGGTGGCCAACCAGAGGGGAGACAGCTGGGTTGCGGTGATCACTCAGGTGACCTCCCCTCACCCCCAAAACTACAGGAATCCAGGGGAGAAGGGATGAGAGCAGCTGGAGCCCATTCTTCCCTCTTCAGTGACATCACAGAATCCTGGAATTGTTGGGATGACTGCCTGGAGGCAGGAGAACCACTGCCTGCTCCCTGGAGCCGCTGCTTGTCTGTTCTGACCTTCTAGAGTTTCCAGGTGGGAGCCTGCGTCGTGGCCATTCTTTGGGTGAGGATTTTCTTTCTACTTCCAAACACCATCCTTCCTTTGACAATTGGAGCCTGGCTGTTGCCTTGCTTCTTTAACAGATAGGAAGAATGTAGGGTCCACTTCACTCTTATAACATCCCTCTGTAGCTGGGGTCAGTAATCAACTGTACTAATGTCTTCTCCCAGCTGAAGAGCTCATACTTGTCTAGTTCATCTCCGTGGACTTACTTCCTGGACACACATTAAAGCTCGCAGCTCTAAAGTCATGAGGAAGCAGGGGAAGAAAGAGATGATCCGACCAAGGATAAATCCTGGCTATAAGCTAACTTGAAGAAAGAGCTGGTGACACAGCAATGAAAGAGAAGGTGGCATTAGATTATTTGACACACTGTAATCCCCACCCCAAATGTGGTGCTAGCGGGGAGGTAGGAGAAGGAGTGATGGGGGG